>UCOJ01000800.1:0-64134 GCA_900474305.1 Cecidostiba fungosa | reverse complement strand
CCTGTACAGGGTGCCGGCGTCTTCGGACCTGAAGTGAGTGGTAGGGGCCCATCTGCATCTGCCTCCGGCCCTGGTTTTCTCACTTGCAAAGGTGAGTCGTGTAGAGGGGGGCGTACACCCCCCACACACACACAAAGGCTGACACTGCACGCTCATAAGAAACAATGTATAAAGTGTGGTTGTAGTAGTGAGCCTTAGTGTATGTATATGACAGGTGTGCTGAGGGTGGAGTGGTGGTTTAACTAACTAGCATACTTGTCCATTTTGTGTTTTTCATTAAAATGTGCCTTAATGCAACTGCAAAAACGAGATTTCCATTCACGTATGCATACACTCGAAGGTTTTACCCAGCGATTAGATATCGATACTGCATTTGTTTGTGAATAGGAACAGTGTCTCCTGAGCTGTCCCGTAAGTTTAATGTGGAATATACGATTTTTTTACCGGATTTAGTGATTGTACTAATAAATAGTTACCTAAAGATGAAAAGAATTATTTGAATTATAGAAATCGCACTTTCTAAAGAGACAGATTGTGGTAAGATATAATTACTTAGTAAAAATCATATGTTGCGTGCTTTATGCGTATAAAAATTACATTACAGCATAAAGATTATTTTCTTTTTGACTTGGTTTTCCACTGAACCATAGAATTTTTGCAGTCTTTTTATTTTAGGTATGGATACTTTCGTGCAATTTCCACTTAATCGTTCAGTTTCTATAATGATCGACTTCGAAAAGTACGACAATAGAACCAAATACAGTATGTATGCTTTTAATTTACAAAGAATTACTGTTGATCCGAAAGGTTATCATATTTCAAGGGTTGGGATTCCGAGAGGTTTTTTGGATAAGATGAACGATGACAAAAAAAGAAGAGACCTTTTTAAATTAATGGACAATAAAACATACAAGGTATTTCATAACACGAATTCTCATACTCGTGTTGTAGTATATGCGGATGGTACACTTAAATTTAAAGGTCCGAAAAAATCTTTCAAAAATGAAGTTCATATTACCAAAAGTACATTTTCAACCTTGCTGCAATTTGTCGACAAAGACTTCAATAGAGATGACGAAAATGCTCACGAAAATACTGATGATAAAGCAAACAATGAAAATAGAGGATCTAATGTTGCAGGACCGTCTGGTATTATAATAGAAGAAAATATTGAACGCAGCAGTGTCAGCTCTGACAGTGACGAGCATGTTCCAGTAATTGTAAAAGTTGAGACTGATGTGAAGTTTGATATTCAAGAATGTAATTATATGGATATTACAGAGCAAAATAACAAAACTAACAATGTTTAACTTGGCTACATAATATATTGTGTGAGCTGCAGTTTTAAAGACTTTGAACATTAGTCGGGGCATTGTAACCAAACAAATTATGAATTTAATATACATCATTCTTTGTATTGAGTGAATAAATTTTAAATAAAAAATATTAACTTTAATGCTCGACAGTATTTTTTTCTTCAGTAGCTATTGAAGTACCACACTGTCAAAACATGAACTGAACATTCCGAACTCAATTTTTACGGCATATAAAACACGATATATACGCGGAGCGAAGAAAATATGTTCTCTGCGACTAATATCGCCTCGATGTTACCTATACTACATTATATTAGAAAATATGTATACTGCCGCGAGTTATCATGGGGGCAGCGTCAAAGGAAAAGCAGGAAGGGAGTCTGCAGTTGGACCGGACCATCTGTCCTTACGCGTATAGGGCCGGTCCTTTTCTAGTCTATTTAAGAGTCTCCGATTATGCAGACAGTGACACCCTCTCTCTTGCCGGTGATACAGAATGACAAGGCGTCGGCACAGTTTCGATGACCATGAAGAGATAAGATTAATCCAGGAGATACAGATTTTTGTTTTTTGTCGCCGATCGTCAATTGTCACGAGATAAGCGATTCGATTTACGCGCAACCTTTTACCGGTTAAATTGCAAGCGTAAAATCAGATATTGAAATTCTAATAATGACGTTGTTGTGGTTTTAGCTAGATTCTCCATTCAGACACGGAACTTGTTTTACTCACTGCGGAAGGTACTAAAATTCTTTTCCAGATATAATTTATATTCCGTTTTATAGCTTTTGTACATAAAGTCGTAAACTTCACGCAGTTTCGAGAATATATTTTGAACGATTCCAACTATTCGTTTTTCAACACTTGCCTTTTAAACTCTATTAATTTGAATACAAATACATATATTCATTCAGTGACATTAAAGAAAAACACGCGCGGTCGAATAAATTATTCATGTTCATCTGGCCTCTTGCAGCCACTTCAGAACGGTGTGGGGTAACAAAGCGTCAACAAGGACACGCGTTAAGTCATTACGATTAAATCATTTCTCTTCATTGAAACTGTCCGCATTTGCAGCTCACAACAGATTTTCGATTATTATTTTTTGTTCGATCTCATAGCGCAGCAGCAGTATAAGAGTAACAGAAGGTGGCATACATACACACACACACACACACACACACACACACACACATATATATATATCGGGAAGAGAGGTGCGGTTCTCGATTTGACGATCCGTGGCGACACGGGATATAATACGAATTCGAGACGCCGCTGAGATAAGGTATTATGATTTTAATGTGCCAAATGTCGTTCAGCCGCCGCCGTATAATCGAGCGTGAAATTTGAAAGTTTCGAGTGCGCCATATGAAGTACTCGCGCGCCACTGAGCGCATTAACTTCTGCCTCGTTTCACGCTACTTTTCCGAAATCCGACGTTTATAGCAGTATATCTAGGTGCCGTAGTGTGGTGGACATTGCGCGTGAAAGGGCGCCTCCGTGCGTGGTGTCGAGTCTGACCCCGATTATTGGGCGTTTCCGAGACGCATTCGTATATTCACAGACGGTGTCGCTCTAGATTATGCGCGCATATGCGATCTCGGAATGAGGCGTCAAAAAATCTGAGGCTATAATGTACTGCAATTTATAAACACGCTTTTTGAAAACGTCCATTATTATTTTGTTTGAAATGCAACAGATGATAACCCGAAATACGCTCGACACGAAATATGAATACATATCATCCGAACCCATTAGCCCGAAAATACATAGAATAAAGCCGGCGAAAATTCAAAACCCAAATGAATACAAATCAACGATAAATCAGAGCATCTGCCGCCTAAAATTCGATAAATCTCTCTCAACTCCGGACTTTTCTGGCGCGCATTGAAGCCTCCCCCCAGTAATTCATTCTATCGTCATTTTCGAGCACTGCGCTGTGAACGCGCCTATGCAGTCGCCGCATTTCTTCATTAACCCATTCGAAAATCACAGCGCGGCGCAGATCGATGCGACAGGTATCCGTAAAATCCGCAGGCAGTAGTGGCCGGCGCATAAATCCCGATCGGCGTCCGCCTGATCGTTTTACCCGTAACTCACGATTAGCGAGTTTTCGAGGCCGTCTGCATCAGCCGGAAGCGCGATTTTCGGCCGACGGGAGACCGTCACTTTTAATTCGACGCGAGCCTGCGTTTTGATTTTCCCGGATTTATGGCGCCCAACACACGACGCGTCCGCGAGATTCGTGATTTATCGGCGCGTTCGCTGTCTATGTGTGTGACCATTATATTCCTGTGTGGGATGAGAGTTTGAAGCGTGGGATCTGAGCGAGGGCTGCTTGTAATTGGTTTGGAGTGCTTATTGTCGTGCTAGTCAGTTCATTATGACATTGGGACTGCTTTATTTTTGTTAGCCTATGCGTATAATAAGTGTATTTATCTTATCTGCAATCGATAACGTTTCTTGATTAGTTTGTTGGCTTTCAAGAGTTAACCTTCAGACTGCTGCTGCAGCTTTTAAAAATGAGAAGAAGTCAAAGCAAAGAAGAATCGTACCGTTTTTTTATGAGAAATTACGAGGTTCGTGTAATTGACAACTTTATTGATAAGTGCTAGTCGTTATCTGCGGGAAGCGCGGGCGTTTCATTTTTTTTTTGCTCATTTGAAATATTATATACTGGAATTGTATAATAGAAATTTATTTTAATTGGCAATGCGTGGGCTATTAGATTGTTTAAATATTTAAAAGAATAATTTAAATTTATCAGTTGATCGCTTATACAAGCTCCACAAAAGAAGGATCTCTGCGCATAATAAAATTACAATCCACGCAGTTAAGTCGCAATAACAGTCGATCGCGCACCGGTGGACCCAAAATTAACGATATTTTCCATTAAACCGACCGTTAATTACGCTGGGCTGGGCGGAACGCGAAATTCCGTTATCTCGCGTGCATTTACATACGATAATACGCGAATCCCGTGGGTGTGGGCTCAGCCGAGCGATATAAAATCAGTAAGCTTTCGTAAATTTCGTTTAAACAATCCGGGGCTAAACAATTTTCCGGGCTCTGGCCGCCAGAGTAACGGCACCCCAGTGGCGCCGCACCGACTGTATTTATATACACGGGAGGGACTGAAAAATCGCGGGAGAAGAATCGAAAGAGAGAGAGAGAGAGAGAGAGAGAGGGAGAAAGATGATGCGGATGTAAAGATATAGAGAGAAAGAGAAGTATAACACTGAGGGAGGGAGAGAGAGAGAGATCGACGCACTGGTGTTTGGCGTGCAGCAGCCCGTATGCCGCTGTTATACGGCGGCGCGTTTGCTCCCCGAGGCCTAACGTCCCACATCCCACCCTGATTCGATTATGATAAATACCGTATTGTCACATAAATCACTCCCCCGATGGATAGCGCGCGATATGCATTTTTCTGTCTGTCTCTCTCGCTCGCTTCTCGTTCGCTTTTTCCTCTTCTAAATCATTTCGGCTCCGCGTATTTTCGAGGAATAGCTGCGTGTATACATATACAGATACACGCGTGTTCTAGGATTCTGGATACACCATCGACAAAGTGCTCGTTTGGGAATTGTCTCTCTCTCTCTCTCTCCCGGTGTATCATTTTTTTTCCTACAGATTTTTTGTTATCTTAAATAATAAATTTTAAATTTTCCTTGCCGAGACAGGGGTGAAGCGATTTTACGGCGAGCATCAACCTGACGTTCGTCGCTCGACGGGGTATCGATAACAATTAAGGACGAGTTTTTTTTATACGTCCGGGGAATACCTTGTCTATGTGGGCTCGATAAACAATCTTTATGGGGATATTCCAGAATCGTAAAATAGAATTTGCTCCGAATTTCCTGGTTGATACTGCAAAACATCGTATACAGTGACGCAACGCCGTTCCACGTATCAACAATGATCGAGAATCTCGCTAAGGCGTATAATGAAGCACTTGTCGCCGTCGAGGCTGTCAGAATTATTTAATACAGAATTAATAATCGCGTTTCCTGCAAAGATCGAAATTAAGCTCTCGCGCGAGGCAAACGGTCGCCGACAGGCTCGTTCGGGCGACAAAATTATTTCACCTGCACGCCAATAAAGATCTCTCGAATCCGCTTGCGCGCGCGCCGCAAACATTTAACTCGCAAGCGGTCATTACGATAATCGCTCTCCTCTCGAATTCCGAAACGATCGACGGCTCGGATAAAAGTGATTTATGCCTTCTCTCTCTTTCGCGCGTATAATCGCACGAGAGAGAAAGAGAGAGAGAGAGTCGCTCGCGTTATATTCTTTTAAATCGTTGTAAATTCACACCCGGCCGCGTGTACCTGTGCCTTGTGTTTTCTTCCCCGCCGGCAGCTGCTTGTCTGACGTTGAAAAAGCTCGTGCCCCGTTCGAAAACTCCCGAAAAAAACGTCGACAGATACATCATGTACGATCGTCCGAGTCTGTAAGCAAGGTGTCTATATTTATGAGGTCCCATATGTGGACTATCGACTCTTGCGCCCCGAAAAACGCACGGAATCGCTGATCGATCGCCCTGGCCTCATCTTACACTACTTTTTGCCGCGCTGCTCTCGTTTTTGATATTCGACTGTGTACTCGCGATGTGTGTGGTTGTAAATAGTTGAAGAGACGATCCGTATATATACTGCTTTTTTGCAGGCCGCAGTTTGGAAATTATGCATCATTTTCTGACAACATCAGCGAGTATCTTTTCGAATCATTTAACACAGACTTTCCACTGATGATTCAAGAACAATGGTCAGGAAGCATTGTTCTCCAACAAACTAAACACATAATACATCCCTCAACACTTAGTCCATATTCCCCATCATCTCTCCAACTGGCATCTGGTCAACTTAATATATACAAGTATATCTATATAACGACTCGCCTGGTTTCGTCTCTCTCGCTCGACGCGACGCGTCCCGCCCGGATATCGCCCATAATTTGCGCTCGCTCTCGCGCCGGCTTAATATATTACCTGGCAATTTGACTCTCTCTGCTCGCGCAAGACGCGCCCGCAATTATGAATGGCCGGCCCTTTGACCCTCGGACGCGTCTCTCTCTCTCTCTCCTCTGTTGTTCGTATTATAATATGTGCCGTTCGCCACATGTCCTGCCTGCGAAATTTCGGCTTTTTTTCGCTTGGATAGTCAGCGATGTGTATACACATAATGGCGTGCACATCCGCTTCTTATGGGGAGTTTCAAATTTTGACGCGTGTTATGTATGCGAGGGTTATAAACAAGACGAATTGTTCTATTTCTATTCCCAGTGTTGTATTTTTATGAAATAAAGATAAAACGAGAATGTAAAGAGTGAGTCGGAAGGTCAAAGCTAATTGAAGGGTTAAGTATTCAGCGCGGGAAAAGAGACAGATTAGACTTGTAATAAAGTGAGCCCCGGGCAGCCGCTAGGTTCGCGCTCAAAACGGCCGACGAGGGAGTCACTAAGGCATTGCCTCGTGGAAACTACACCGAAACAGATTTAAACTCGAGCTTCGACCTTCGAGTTTGCAGCGAAGTTTCGCTTTGCGCTTTTTAATTAGTCACGCCGACCAGCGCCGCGAATGGAACGAAAAAATCTCCTGATTTTGCACTTGTTGTATAATATTTTCGTTTTTGAATCTGAATTGTGAAAGATGTCCTTAAAATCTCGCGACTATAGTTTTTAATTTTATACTATATTTAATCCTGTAAAACAAGCCCTGAGTTATAACAACATAAAGTCAGTGATGTCATGCTTAAGTCGCTGACTTCATGCGTAAGTCATGACTTGCAGGAATTTATTTGGTTGAAGGTTTATGACTAAGGGTAATCGAGCATTGAGGAGATCTGAACAAATCCAGTTCAAAGTTGTTCTTAACATTTTTTCACAACTCAATTTGCGTGAATTTACTGAAGTCAACATTACTTTGACATTGATATGCGAATAGAGGAAGAGATTTGAGCGAATAAAAAATGAAATCAGAGAGCTATACGCATTCTCTCAGATTTTCCGTCAGCTAATATCCGCTGAAGGATCAATGGCTGCTCGCGGGCAGTATAACGAGTAGAGGAGCTACTCGCGCGAGAGATGGAGGAAGGAGATATAGGATGAACCGGCGGAAAGTTGCTCCTCCGCTCTCGGCAAAGTAATTCGGCAGGAGAAATTACTTAACTCTCGGATGATACATAAATTAAGGCGGAATCGTAAAAGGGTCTGGAACGCCTGCGGAACAGCAGCAGCAGTAGTAGTAGTGGTGCTAGCGCTAGTAGAGAGAGCAGCCAGTTAGCGTGAGGGTGCCCCAGGGGGCTGTACAAGCCTTCCTTCCCGCTTGCACTATCCTCCTCTCTTACACACACACACACACACACTCTCTCTCTCTCGCTTGTTCTCTCTTTCAACCCTTTACGATGCTACGCCACTGCTTAATAGAATTACCCTCCGAGCTCAAGTTAGCCGCGTTAGATTGAAATCGCCATCACATTTTTAAAATCTCATTAATTAAGTTAAAGTCTGTGCGCCGCTGAACTAGACTGCTGCAGCGGCGAGCGTACCTTTTATTTTTCCTTCCTTTTTTCGTTGCCGAGAGAGAGGAGGAAGAGGCCAGGAACTCCTGAGTGTGTGGTATTAGTACGATGTTTTTTTTTTATTTTACAGTTGTGCGGGAAGTTTGATAGCTTTTTTTCGTCCGGATGTTTTTACGCATCTTTTACGAGGGCTGCGTGGTTTACTTTATTTTTGTTGACGGCATACGAGATGGATCTTTAAAGACGTCGCGGATTTGTGCCTTTCAGATGGAATTTATGGTAACGAGGAAGAATTTTGTTTATGACGATGAATCAAGGGGATGAAGTAAAGCATCAGCAGTTTTAATTTAGTAATACTATAGCGACTTTAGACGCGTTCTTACTTTTATTTTTACTTTTTGAGGTTAGAAACTCATACTTAAAATATATGCCAAAAACGTACACTAAAGTGAGATTCTTTTGAGTATTAGGATTGCATATGATCGAACACATTAGAACGACTGTGCAGAGCTTTCAACTAAAACATTTTAAGTTATTTGATGCCATTCAACATGGATGTAGAAAATCGAAGTATATGTGAGTTTAATAATTTGCGGTTCTTAAATCTCTACAATCCAGGCGACCAGTAACCTTCACGTAGTAAATGATTCACACCAAAGTCCATCCTTTGCTTAAGAGATGAAAATTGATATACAAGCCGTAAACTTGTATTTTTATACTTTGTAGCATGTCAACATTATACACAATTCCGTACAACGCAACATTTTTCTCACATTAATAATTCAGTCCCAGAGAGTAAGAACAGCGCGGCTTGATAAGCATCGAAATCCTTTGATCCTTCAACGAGGCGAAACTAAAGATCGTAGCAGCAAACTTTTCCTGCCTCTCACCCTCGGGAAAAAAGAGAGAAGCTCCGATTTGAAGCGCAAAACCACATCGATTAGCTCGTCATACACCGCACCAGTCTCTCAAACAAAGACAGGAACACGAGGGATGTTGCTCGCAAGTGGAGTCCATTAAAGGCGGCGGCACATAAGTCCCGTGCGAAGCGATGTCTCATCGAGATATATAAACATGTTCGTCGCACACATACACGAGGACTCGCGCAACGATAGTCGTATAATCCTCGCGCGCACCCCTTGCGCAGGATTACGAAATATGCTCGCACCCCCGCCCCCTACATAGGATTATCGCGCAAGTATAGCGATAAGCTAATTCGTTCCTGGTTTTTCGGCCGGCGCTTTTTCGCCAGCGCTTTACTATTATAATTTCGGGATTAGAGCCGACTATGGGAACCGCGATCGGCGAAACGACGCCGAGCTAAGTTATGTCGCGGGACACGATGCTACTTGGCATCTCGTATTGTGTGTGTGTGTGTGTGTGTGTGTGTGTACCGAGAGGGGCTTTTTTTCTCCTGATGGCTTGTTGTTGTGGGAGAATTTCTTATCTGCGTCGGGTATCTCGGGCTGTCGGCCGACGTAAGCTTGACATTTTATTACGGAATTATTTGATGCGAGTATTAACATCAGGGGGATGCTGTGTAATCTCGTTTGTTTGCTTCGAAATTATAGATTAATTTTTTCGCCAGATCCGATGACGAATTAATTTTTTTTTATATCATACTACTCAGATCAATTTTACCTTTACAAGAATTTTTCAAATAATTGTAAATACACTTGGACTGCAATTTTTCTCAGACCGCTAACTTTAGCCCGTCTTTATTATACGTAATATTGTTTCTAGATGATAGCTTGAGAAACTTAATTTACTGAACGAGTTGATATTAATTCATAAAAAAAATCACACTTCCGCCTTTAAAACGCTAACCGCAAAAGGATTAAGTCACCCCTCCTTATAAGCGAACAATGCGCGCACTTCATCCAAGTCTGCTCTCTCTCTCTCTCTGTCTGTCTCGCGATACACATTATAATGGCGTCTTTATCGCGCTCATGGGATGCGACGAGAAAGCGCGCGATATATCAAGCCGGCAATATCGCGGGCACACGTATATATTCGGGGCCCGAGGCTACGCTCGCACTTCTGGGACTACAGAGGCATTCAATGTGCCGCCGCTGGCGGCAGTACATCTCCGGCGCGGGGACACTTTAATGAAAAATCATATACGCGCGTGCGGCCGAGGGTGGCGCGAAACTCCGGAAGGGCTTGGTATATATAGTGTCTGCATTGTTGCAGAGCCGTTGTGTGTTTCTGTATGTGCTGGAATGGAAATTGCGTGTCTGGTGCTTTCAATTATTTTATGCACGCTTCGAATAAATCTTTTTTTTTTCTTTTTAACTCGGTGTATTAAATTCGTGTCGTTTCGTGTAGTAATAAGTGTGATCCATTTATAGACGCGACCCTCAGGAAATTCGTCCGCGATGACGCAGCGAAAAGTAAAAAAGCTTATATACAACGCTCGAAAGCCCCGTATCATAGCAAAAAGTCATCTCTCTTATTCAATGCGACAATCAAGCACACCTTCGAGCCGAAACTGCGCGCAGCGATGCGATGCGATACTCTACTAGTTCGCACCTCCCCACGGCATAATAGAAGCTTCTCATCGCCGGCGCTTCGTGGCCTGTGCAAACACATTAGTGCCCGACATCCGGCGGACGCTAAGTGCCATTGTCGAACGGCGCGTGCAGCCGAGGAAATGGGAAAGTCGAGTGGGATCCTTGCTCGCTCTTTTTGGCCTTCTTTATTTGCACCTTTTTCCGAGGCCACTCCTCTTATACTCGCGCGCATAGTAGATATTCGAATGTGCACTGCGCAGATGTGCAGCGTCACGTCCGATTTCTCGTTGAAAGAAGAAGGCACCGCATTTGCGTGACTTTTGTGTGCGAGGAAAAGAGAGACGCGTTTCATGATTGCGAGAGAGCGATGAGTGCCGGACACGATGATCGAGAGATCTTTTGTGGCCTATAGCTCGAGCGTTTACGGATATGTCGTAAATTTTTTATGCCGACTGTTCGAGCGGGGAATAGGCTACTGATATTTCGAGCATTTACGAGAGGAATATTGCGCAGAGTTGTATTTCCAATTCGGCGGTGTTTCCTTCTCTTATCAGCTCTGTGCGCAAATAACAATATCGGGAGATTTTCCATTAAAAAGAATCAACGGCGGCGATGCGATTATATCCCGCTTATAACGAGTTTCCTGAACAGCCTTCGCTCTCGAATTTCCCACGAAACAAGAAGGAATCGAGCCAGCGAGAGAGAGAGAGGGAGCCAAGCCGAGGAGCGTCCATTGATTCGCGTATCATCGTAATTTCACGGCGCGTTACCTACGCGAAATAACTCGAGGGACCTGCGCCGCCACCACGGCGGACCCTCTCCTCCTTTCCTTCGGCTTTAAACAAGCCACGAAATTGGTTTACTTTTGAGAGACGCGAACGAGAAGCTACTCGATCCCGGAACGTCTTGCAGAAGTATAGAGAGACAGAGATGAAAAGAGAGCGCTGCAAGGAAGTCGGAGTTTGTATAATAAAGGGCAACAGTATAGAAATAAAATTTCGCTTATATATTCAAACGCAGACTGGAATTTGCATGTTTCACAGCTAGCGAGCATAAGTTTTCAAAGCAATTAAAAAGAATCCGGCTCGTTCCAATTTGCCGCAGCGACGCAGCAAAAGAGAGCGCAGCGATAGCGCGAAAGAGAATTAACGAGAGATAGGCATCCAGAGCAGGGCGTCGTAATAAGAGGAAGAGAGAAAGGAAAAGCCCGGCTCGTCGATGAAAAAGAGAGCCCGAGATTGAACGAGCGAGGGTGAGTCGGGCGCTTGCGTTTGAATTACGCCACCCAGGAACGCATATATATAGAGAGACAGCGCGACAGGCTGCGCAAAAAACATCGAGCCTAATTCCGATCCCCTCCCTCGGGTCCTCCATCCGCTCGTCGACTCGCCGGTGAATTAGCCTTTTAAATTGCTTCACCTATAGTACAGCCTGACTCTCTCTGGCTACGCCAAAAAATGACCAAATAGCCAATGAAATTTTTGCCGTTCCGCAATTAAACTGCGCAGCCCAGCGCTGCCCCTTTGTGCTGCTATACTGCTGCAGCTGCATCCGCGAAAAATCGAAAAGCGAGATTGAAAGTCAATGCCGTCGCTCGCGGAATGACTTCGTTATACGAGAACTCGTGTGTGTGTGGGTGTGTGTGTGTGTGTGCGCGCGCGTGTGTGCGTGGTGTCGATCCTGATAAAAAGAGCGAATCTTCAATTAAAAAGGATATGGTAAAGGGCAAAAAATGGATGCGTGGTTATACACTGCATATTCAAATTCGCTGAAGATTCCCGAGGGGGATGACGTTCGCTCGCTCGCGGATATAGTTCGCGCGACAAGTTCCGGAATTTTACGATCGTCGGATGAACCGTAGATGTTGTATACTGCGTCGAGAGCTGGAGATTGGAGTGCGTCAGTGCGAGAGTCGATTTAAAGCCCGAAACTCTTTCATCTTTGAATCCTGCATTTCTCGCTATAAAACGATGTATAAAAATTCATTCTCCAGCAGCAACGAGAGAGACACGTTATAAAACATCGATTTCTCCCCAAAGAAGCTTCCGATTATTTCAAAGCCTAATCCTCGATGCGCGCTGCCAGATAGAGTGTAACGGACGACGCGAGCAAAGCGACTTTCAATTTCGGAAAATGATTATCGCGAATTCGGAATTCTCAGCGCTACTACGGCATGTAGCGTAAGCAGCGCGCATCAAACGAAAATTTATTCTCGTTAAGATGGCCGATAAGGTATAGTGCTGGAGGGATCGAGAGAAAATCCGAGGGCGTCCCGGCCGTATAAAGCGACGTGAATCCGTGCACCACACCCTCCGAGAGAAGAACTTCTCGGCCGAATAAATCCCAAACATATTTTCGCCGAGTTAGCGAATTCGCTGACCAACACGTGCGGGGGTAGTGCGCAGCTCGCCTAAATTCTCGGGGGATGTGTTATCTTGCGCGGGAGATTCTTCGGACGCTGGCCTCGGGCGCGCGTGCTTGTGCGCTTTTTACGTGTCGTTCTCCTAATGCGCGAGAGTAGCTGCGTGGGGAAACGCTTGTGGAGCGGGTTTTTATTTGCACACTCGTGACAGGGAGATTGAAAATTGTAAAAGTTGGCTAATCGTCATTGTCTTGTATACACATTCGACTGCAGTCGGAAAAAATCCAGCAGCAGCAACTATCCTAAAGTCGATTTCGGGATCGCAGTGAGTGTGCGGCCGCCGAGGCGTCCCGTGGGTGCCATAACGGCTCGCTCACCCCGGCCCGTTATCGCTCGCCATATGCACAGCCCCGAAAAACCATCCCACTGCTGATGCTGTGTTCCTCGTTCTTCTACGCCGGACTGAACTCTGTCATATATAGATGCGAGAATTTCTATGCATGCGACGTATAGCAGGGGTAAAGAGCCATTGATTTTTGATGCGCCGGTGTCTCGGAAAAGATATTTCAAGAAAGGAATCTTGTGTGTATCTGTATATAATTATATAAGTCGAATATAAGATTATTGCAAAAAATCGTGTCTATGAGAAAACAGCCTGTATCGACGTGATTGCATCGGAATTTCATTTTGCTATAACCTCTCGCAACAGAAATCAACTTTGCATTCCATCAGCCTCTTACACATATATAGCCGAGACAACAACGCCTCGCGAAGAAAATAAGCCAAATAAGGACAGCCGCTCGAGAGGGAGAGCAGAGCGATTCTTTCTGATTTGCCCCGCGATATTGCGGCTTCCATACTCCGCCACCGAAGGAAGCTTATTTTTATTTATGAGCAAAGCAGCCGCGAAATATATAAGGAACGGCAGAGCGAGAGACGCCTTCCTCTAGTCGAGAGGTTATGAAATGCCAGCTGAGGAGACGCCACATTGCTTGACGAATGATCAAGCGCGGTCTAGAGATGCATCAGGGTGTATATATAGCTTCCTTATTTTCAGAGCGACGCGAGCGCGAGGATTTTCCATTTTCTCTTCTGCTACATTAAACCCTGTATCCGCGATGTTTCCTTCGAGGAAGTCTCCTCTTGCGGTTTATGAATTGTTTCTCTGTTATTTAGTTCGAGCTACGTCGCTATGGTTCTCCTCCTTACTTTTCCGCAGTAGTTATAAGTTCCGAGTATAACTAATTTTTTTCCAATAATCATTATTCTCGTCTCTTAATAATATTCCTCAATTTTTCGTACTTGATCTCAACGCATAATCCCCATACTGTCACCGATAAACACTCCTCAGTCTTTATCTCCGAATTTCGTATGATAATATTACCCACAGGCGCGCCCGACTTTTTCCACCCGTTCCTCCAGCACAATCGAACGATTGTATTCGCTTCCCTCACGCTATACAGTAAAAGTTATCAACCCCGTGTTGTTGTCGATGCGTTCCAAGGCGAACGAAATGGAAAAAAATGAACATAGCGAAGAAGAAGTAGTCGGACGCTTTAATCTCGTCCGCCGCCGACGCTCGTCTCCTCTCGCGAAACGAATGTGTGTCGCTCGAGGGCAGCTGCCTCCGCGCGAAGGGCGAGAGATGCTGCAGCTCGAAAAGAGAAAAGCGTCTCGCTTCGCGTCACCGCGAGATAATGGACTAATTAATTCCGTCGCTAATTGCCGACGACTCGGGCCGCCGGCGTGTCACGGCTAATTGGTTTGAGTTATTGCCATCAGCCGAGAGCCCAGCGCTTCGCTTATTCCGTCTCCCCTATATATGTATACATACGAGTGCGTCGGACTTTTTATTTCGACGAATTTCTGTGTACGGTCGATCCTTTTATTCTGATGGCCGCGAGTGAAAGACCTTCTCGACTGAAAATGTGTGCACTCGATGTTACATTCTTTTGGTATAAAATTGTGTTTTACAGCGAGATGCTTAATCTTCGGAGAGAGCGTACTTTTTTTAGAAAACATACATTTTCGGAATATGAATAGGAAAAGTACGTGAACTGAAATCCACCCGAGGCGTCGAGATAAAAACTACACAAGAGTGGAGCTTTCTATTCTGTCTCTTATTTTATTTCAGCCGCTGTTTAGACTTGCTCTGGGGGAGAAAAACCTTTCACGATCCACTTGATAACCGCGGGCTTATTTGATAATAATTCAGCCTACTCGCGTAAGAGTAGAGCTCATCAAGATAAGCTATACGTTAGATGATAATCGCGTTATTATTTTACATATGTCTGGTGTATTCTCTGCCGCCGCTGTCGTTATTGAAACAAACGCGTTCGTTCTCATAATAACGCGCTATTTATTTCGAACCCGAGTGTACCAACGCGAATACAAACTAGCAGCAAATATGACAACAAATCACGCACACAAAGTACAAATTCTTCTCCTTGTAAGAATAACGCGCAATAAAGCACTTGTACGCACAAGAGAGAGACACAGAGAGAGAAAGTCACATAAAGTCTGAATTTATCATAACCGCGATCAGCCGGCATTAGCAGCTTAATATGTCCGAGATTTGTCATAATTATAAGCGACTGGACTACGCTTTGCGCGTCTTTTATTGCGAGCAGTACTGTGCGCACCGCGTCGAATCGAAGAAATTAGCAGGAGAGAAAGAGAAAGACCCGACACACGCGATTTGATCTGGTGTGTATGTGTGTGTGTGTGTGTGTGTACGACGTTATAATATAACAGACGCGAGAGGCGAGTCACGAGAGCGCAGCGTATATAGGATGAAGTGTGCGCTCTCGAGCGTAATTCGTTTATTTATGAAAGCCATCCGAGTCCATTTAGCGACGCTTAAGGATGATGAAGTGTAACGGATGTCGAGGCATTAGGTGGGTCAGGAGAGGGAATGCTCAAATTGTAATTTTTATGAATTAGCCGCGCTAGAGACTATATAATATATTATAGTCGTCGCGCGCGATGAGAGGAGAAGAAACGAGGCGTCGAGTGGGAAAATAAATCGAGAGGCATAGATTAACAATTACTCCTCGTCATTTTTTGAAAAATGCCAACTTTCGCCAGTTCCGGCGAGTAATTGGGTCAACATCAGCTTCGAAATGAGCTATCTGATACCGAGGCTCTTGTTGACGTTAACAAATGCCTCTCCGAGCTATTCCTCCTCCTTGTGTGTGTGTGTGTGTGTGTGTGTGTGTGTGTGTGTACATTTGGGTGAGGGGAGCGTTCGTCGTGCACCGTAGTATAAAAGCGGGCTTAGCACTTTCTCCCTCCTTCTCCTCCTCTCCTCTTCTCGCGGGTATAAGCTCGAGCTGATTTGCTAAGCCCGCTAACAAATAGAACGATAGATGGCGAAGCTTGCAGCCCCTCTCTAGCGTATATATACGCTCGCGAGACAGACGGAAACCAGGACTAGAGTCGTATCGCCGCACGTCGTTTGCTAAAGTCACCCCCCTCCCCCTTCCTATCGACTGCTAGTCCTGCTGCTGTGGGGGAGAGAGAGAGAGAAAGACGGATGGAGAGCGGTGCACAGCCCTTATACGAGCAGGAGCGTCGACAAATTACACGCGGATCACGATGCTGCTCTTTGAGCTTCAATTTGACACACTCGAGCTGCGAGGATGAGGCGTTCGTTCGTCGAGGCTTTGATACATGCGTGGGATGTCTATGTGGCTCGTCTCGTACATACGGGCTTTTATTTTGCGGCTGATGTGCGGGAGGCGAAAATTGCATGATTCGTGTAGTGTGTTTGTATTTGTTTTTTTACAAGGCTGCTGCGTCATTCGCGATTGATATTAGGTTGGTGCGCATTCGAGCTTCGCTGGTATCAAATACTTTGCGTTTATCATTGATGCACAGTTTTGATGTTGCGACTTAATCAACGCTCTATTATCCCATCCAGATTACCATTTCCAATCCAAATATATATACGCAGCTTTCCCGAACAAACAGAACCCAATAATGTACGAATACACACAGCTCGCGTCGATACGAAAACTCGGCAAACTTTCAGTGAAATCTCATAATCCTCGCTCATCCCTGATCACCGGCAATGATACACCAATCCAATGCGCCCCCTCGAAAAATCGAATCAGCCGCGGCCCCCTCTCTCTATTAACCTCGGCAGATTAAATGCCGAAATAACTGCAGCCTAAAACCACAGCAGCCAGCAGAAAAACGCGGGCCCTGTGTGGCAGGTAGTTAGCGACGCTCATAAAATAATAATCACCCGACTACGAGAGTCGCATTATATACCCCCACGCACAGTTGCCTACAATCTCCAAATAAAATCCCGGGGCCGCGTACGCGCATCGACTTCATATCGCGTTGACTACATCCCTTATTCGCCTGCTCTTACTGCTGCTGCTGCTGCTGCTCATGAATGAACATGTGGCGCGGTTCTGTACATCCTGTAGCTCGAGGGTTGTGACTTTTCGTGCCGAGAGAGAGGAGCGAAAGCTCGGAGGCAGTTACGCGACGTGAATCAGTACCCAAGGTGACCGTAAATCTGCCCCTTGATCCCGAGGCGAGAGAGGAAGAGAGAGAGAGTCACGAAAGTGCGAGAGAGATGGGAAGCCCCCCACGGAAGGCTCATAATGCCCGCGGACAAGTGTTATGGTATGGCTTATAAGTGAATGCCACCCTCTAATCGGAAAATACGAGCGCGATTGTCGAGCTGCTCCCGCGTCGCTCTTGCTCCTCGCCGCGCTTGTTTTTTAACGTTATTGTTCCCCTCTGTGCGACGATTCTTCATTGTCGGCTTTTGAATTGCTTCGGTTATACTTTCTAAGTGAGATCGCGGAGACACGAAAATATCAATTTTTTTCTCTCCAATCAGACACACGTGGATGATGGAAAAATCAAAAGCGCTGGTAACTCACACGCAACTGTTTTTTTTTGTTATATGACAAAATTAGAGGAGTGTATCAAATCAATGAAAATCTATCCCACGCACCTGTCAGTATCGCTATATATATGGTATTAGTTTCCGAGCTTCCCGTCCGCTCTCGAGCACTTTTTCCCGCGCTAAAACTCGAGCACGACGAGAGCGCGCCGACTTTTATGGGCGAATTTGTAAGTTTAAATTGGCGCGCGCGCTCGCACACGCACCGGCTCTCCGTGAAATTTCCTGCGGTTTTCCCCTCCCAGCTTTTTTCCCCCTTTAACGCTTCGCCGAGACGAGTAATCAAGTTTCTTTCTCTGCGCTCGGCTTTTCGCTGCCTCGACTTCGACCCGATATCTTCTCGATTGACACGGAATACTTGGTATTTCTTTTTATTGCAGAAAAACGATTTCTTGTATTTTTTAATTTTGCCGAACGATAACAAATTCTAATAGGGCATAATACAACAGTGCCACACGCTGTAATTCTACGTATTAAAACCTCGCTATGCTATTGCAACCGCCCCACAGCGTCGAACGAAATTCTCTCTCAAAAACGTACGCCTCGAGGCGTCGCATTCTTCAGCCGCGCGCTCTCCATACACTCGCGGCAAAAAATATCATTCTAGCATCCCTAAAGACGAGAAAAAGCGCGCGGCATGCCTGCAGTCGGCGCTTTTTCGAACATCGTAAACCGATCTCATCTCTCTCTCTCTGCAACAAAATCGTATAGTGTACAACTAACCGGCAGCAGTAGTCTCGACAGACCAAAAAACTGACGCATTAGGGGAGCTACTCCACGGCTCAATTGCTCGGTAGCGCTTGTGGTCTCTCCGTCTGTCTCAAAAAATGCAAATAAGCCTAGCCGATCGGGTTTTGCGCGCGTAAAATCGGCGATCGCGCGCGCGAAGCTCGGCCATTACGCGCCGCAGTAAAACGCCGTACTCCTTCTTGCTGCCGTTTATTTTAATTTCGCAACGGCGGCGGCTTGGCTCCTTTGTTCTCCCCGGTCGGCTCCCTCTCTTCTTGCGCGCTTTCAGAGAGAGAGAGAATCTCCACTCTTGCGCAGAGCACAGAGGAGGCGTGCGATCGTTTTTATGGGAAAATTGAGAGATTTGCGTAAGTTATGACGGCACGTAAGCTTCGAAAGCTGTAGTTTAAGACTATTTAAAGGCAGTTTCGGCTCGATGATTATTGGAGGAAAAAGACTGCGCGCGCGCGCGCGCGAGTGCAGTCCGATGTGTGCTCTTAATAATGGAGACGTTCCGCATGGGTATTATATTCGAGTTTCCTTTTCTTGCCTTTTTTTCTTACCGCATCAGAGTCGATGTTGACACGGTGTGCTGCGTGCTACTGCGATAATTTAAAATTATCTGACTTACTCGATCGTCCATTTGCCTTTATCTCGTGCTTCGATCCCGAACTGACTTTTAAGTGGGCTTTGATAAAAATTAAAATATAGTTCAAAATACTTTGTATACGCGGGCTAGCGACGAGACGTTCCTATACAATAAATTTGTATCCAATCTTATCTCCGAGTGAGTATTTTTCTCGATCCAATTTGTAGGCAATTTTCTTCAAATTTTCCCAGTTTTTCTACGTTTTTTTTACAGTTTATCGAACGGCTATCTTGCAACAAACAGAAACAAAACTCGAGATAAATTGACACTGCATTTTCAACTACATTATAGTGCATGTCACGGTAGTAGCTCCTCTCTCCAGCATAGGTAGCCCGTGCACCATCAGCAGTAACAGCAGCAGCAGCAGCCGTCGCATCGCGCTTTTAGAGCCCACCGCCGCGTGTATAAAAGCTACGGTAGTCGGCCTCGGCGGAGACGTATAACATCGTCGGTGGGGTTGCACATATAACGTTTAACATTCGCTCGCCGCCGCAACCAAGAGGAGCATCAGAGAGCAGAGCCTTTAGAAGGCTGTAAGATTGGCTCCCTGTAATTATCACCGAGGCGCGGCGCCTTGAGGTCTTCATTACAGGCCTCTTCTCTCCCTCCTCGGCCTCCGCGTATGCCTATACCTATATATACTCTCTCGTGCGCAGCGCATCCTTGTTATTTCTCCCTCTCTGCACACGCGGAGACTGCGGAGAGGAAGGAAGAAACTCGAGAGAAAGAAAAAAGGCGTTTCGGCCCTTCTTCTCGCGAGCTGTCATAAAGGCAGAAGAGAGCAGGAAAGCGAAAGAGTTGTCTCGCGCGAATGGGACGTGACTGCTTGAGCGCGGCATCGGTTCGACCATATAGGCTCGTAAATAGCCGCGATGCAATTTGCGAAATTGTTTGCCGCTTCCCTCTTTGCCGTCGTTGTTTTTCGAGCGCGGCGATGGATGTGCGGGTAAGTGTATTCTTTTCAGCAGGGGATGTATTTGCGCGCGTCGAGCAGCTGCGTTATTTTGATCGGACACGTTGTTCGGCTTGAGGAATTGCACCGCCGCCGCCGGTAAATTACGAAGGAAGTGGCGTGTAATGGGCTGTTTCGTTTATTGGATTATTAAATAGGCTGTTCGGCACGCTCGATTAATCGGCGAATTAATTAGGATGTCAGTTGTGTGCGCTGATGCAGTATATATTCTAGAAACGCGTTTAGATGCCTATACACGCAGGCGGCGACTGTCTTGGGGCAAATTTTGCAATGAAATTTATATTGTATGTATAACTATTTCCTCGCTCGGGAATTCATAAATATTGATGCGTGTTTGCTTTGCGCCGCGCGTTTCAAATTATTTGTTGATTGAGTTTTTTCTCACGTGTGAAAGAGGCCTGCATTTACGAGGTAAAAAGATGTCTCGCTGTTTGACTTTAAACGACTCTGCAGCGTAACGATGACTCGGCCCCTTCGAGTGCAATCTAATCTTCCGCGCGGTATATAATTAATTAGTTATATGCCAGAGGATCGATAAGCAAGGTGTGACTCTCGAATGGAAACTACATGCTTTCGGAAAAATTAATGAATCGGATTTCCGCAGTTTGCCGCCGATAACGCGTTTCTGTTGAAAACTTGTATACACTTTTCTGATCCCTTAATCTATATACTCCGTGATGAATGATTATACGTTACGGACAGGCAACTTTCTTTTAAGAAATTGAGCTACTCGGTTCGACGTAAAAAAAAATAAAGAAAAATCTCGCCTGCTTATCTCTCGAATAATCCCCCAGACAGCCATGGAAACCAATTAAAAAGTCCACGTTCGAAGCCAGAAGAAAATCCCTCCCGCCGCACGTAATTAAATAGACAAAGCGACGTAGCACGAAGATCCCGAAGAGCGACACCGCGAACAAAGACTCGCTCTTCCATCCTCTCCATCTATCTATCTATCTATCTATCGAGAGTTGCGCGCCCGGTGGAATTCGCTCGCGCCATATTTCAGTTAGAGTGAGAGAGAAAGCGAGTAGGGGGTGGCGGCTGGCGTTGCTATGGCAATTAATTACCTTCGTCCCTTCCCAGCAGCAGCAGCAACAGCAGCGGAGGAGACGCTTATAACGGGTGTGTCGAAGATTCCCAGAGGCAGGGGAGGGCTTCCTCTTTCCTGCTTCCGGCTGCACGAAGGATATCGCGCGTTTCAATGTGTGTAGGAGTGTTTTCGCTCGAATGGCGCCGGCCCTTAATAAAGTCGATGAGCGCTACTTTTTGGAAATTTGCGAACGCGCTTTTTTTATCATTGCCAAATTGAGCAGTTCTTAAATTTAATTGTAAGGTGTGTACCGACTGCAGTGTCGTTATATTTCCTTTTCAATAATGAATATACGATTTTCGGCGAGGAATATAAAAAGTAAGTTGCGAGCTATTATTTCGGCGCAGCAAGGCAATTTCGCGTTTTATGGCTGACGGCGAGAGACAGAGACGTTGCGTAAGCTTTAATTACTGCTACCTTATTATACCAGTTACAATTCAATGTATTATATTAACGTTTGTAGCAGAAAAGTGTAACGCTGACTGTGAGCGATTTCATTTATTCCCTTGTAATCTCTACTTTTCCAAAAAATAAAAATGGCTTAACGGTCGATTTTACATCGACTGCTTATGTTATCAAATAACAGAGCTCTAATCCAAATCAAGATCACGAGCAGCCTCGATAATTCCGTGTGCCCACAATGCAGCTTAAAAAACGTCGTCTCGGGCTTGCGTAAGCTTCCTTTGCCGTCGCGAAGGCGGAGAAAAGAGAAATCGGGTTTAGTTGTTGCCCACGCGTATCAAGCAGTCGTACGTGGCTGGGCTGTATATACACACACACACACGCATATCAGAAACGCAGACTCGTGGAGCAAACCACTGCCGACGACGCTTTCCCCTCGCGGCCACTACTGCCGCAGATAATAGTGTAACTGATAGGAGCGGCCAACTGTGGGGAATCTTCTCCACCTCGCCTAATTTTCGGCTTGCCTAAGCCATTTCGGACGAAGAGCTGTTTCTAGCCAGGGACCAGCTTCCTACGCGTCTCTTCCAATTAATTTTGCCAATTACATGGAGGGAGAGGTGAGGAAGCTTCGTGAGAGAGCGGATTAATGGAAATCCTTGTTGGGTGCGGTTGTAGAGCTTCGTTGCGTTAATAAAAATGAAAATATTTGGTTCGTTTTTTTTTTATTTTTTTTTTAACGAAACCAGTTTGCTGTTGAAGTGATACGCGCTTCCGAACGGAAGATAAAGGTCTGCGGAAATGATGTCGCAATCAATTAAAAAAGCAACGGAATGAATAATTACAGCTCGACATCGCGCGCACATGCCTCGCCCACGCTCATTATAAAATCTTAATCTAATTTGTCCGCGTCCACCGCAAATATAGCGGCGTGGGTCAATGAAGTCATCGTGCGCGAACGCGCCGCAATGTTTAATCATCATAAATTTCGCAAGAAACCGCAAAATGACCCGCCTTCGTCCGCAACGCTCTCTCCGGCCTCTTCTTAGACAATAAGTCTTCCCTTATGTCTTCATTATTTGCGGTCGACGACGTCACGCGCTATATACGGCATCTTAATGATAACGTCCGCGTTGGCTGCAAGTGTCGTCGTCATCTTCGTCGTTTGCTCAAGCGCACGCGTGTTTGGTTTATTCCGGTGGGAAGGATGTTTATGCGTCTGTATGTTTTTTGGATGAGGCGCGAAGGAATGACAAAATGCTTGTTGAATTATTTGCAAGAAAGTTTCGATGCTTCGGTTTATTGCGGACGTTTGTTGTGGCGGAAAACATCGCGGTTAAGCATGTTTGCCAACGATGGTTGTCAGTCTGTACACAGTACTAATGATTTTTGCATCCAAGACAAGAATCATTAAACATTGCGCAACGCGGAGTGTAAGTACCAAATTTTTACATCGGCGCAGTGAATGCAATAATTGTAGAATTAGATTGTATATTGCGCCCAATGATTTATCAACAGCGATTGAATCAAATAGCTCAATATCAATAAATCAAAATAGTACAATGATACAATTATCCGCGTCGAATAAAACCTCAAATGTATATAACTCATTACAAACAACCGGAGAGTTATACAACTCAATAATAAATCACTTAGCATTCGCGTGCGCACACAATCGCGATCCTTTGGAATTGAAAGAACCGATTAAAAACACCTTAAAACAATGTGCTCTCGAGACCCTCTCTCCTTATAGCTCCGAAAAGCACCAGGATTTCCAAGATCGAATCGAAGGCACATAGCCAGCGGAGGCTCGAGAAACTTACCTGAGCTGCTGCTGCTGCTGCTACGGCCGTTCTCCCACTAAATTTGATTTATTCGTGCGCCGTCGCTGCGATCTCTTTTCGTATGCCTCGGAGCAATCGAAATCCGCTCGTCTAACCAGTTTCTCGTGGGTTGTCCTTGCCCTCCTCCTAACGTATACCCACCGACCGACCAGGAATTTTCTATTATCCACCGGATCGATTTCAATCCTTTGGAGTGGCGTAGCCGCTGCACCAGCTAATATATAATATGTGTCCTATAACCGCTTTGTCGGACACGCTTTTCTATTAATTCCGTTTTAAAATGGATTTTAAATTTTAATTGAGTCGCCGATGCGGAGGCCCTCAGTGTGATATTAGAAACTTTCCGATCTCAAAACTTGTATTATTATCTTTGCTTATTATTTTGCTTAGTGCATTTTCATCACACAATAATCCTGCTTACCCAAACACCGAAACACACAAATTTCCAATTTGCATAGCACTGCAAAAATAACTGCAAAAGCTCGCTTCGAACTAGCACATCACGTCGCTAATTTCGTCGGCGACACATGATCTTTGCTCTGGCAAATACCGAGAGCTGATCTACATCGTCCTTTATAACACACTCGCGACCTCGACTGTACACACACGTCAAAGGTAAAAAAAGCACAGCGCGCGAATCAAATCATCGGACGCACACGTACCGAGAGGTATTTTCAGTTTCCACGAGACTCGTGCGTCTATAAGCAGATTTTGATATTACGACGAGGCGAATTAGATTCGATTATAGCGCTGCGATTCCCGGTATACGAATATATGTTTACATCGGGACGCTGGCGACGTTTGCGATACGCTTATTACACGAAGCGAATTGAAGAAGAGAGAGAGATAGAGAGAGAGAGAGAGGGGGAGAGGAATGGAAGTTGCCGGGATTTCCGGGAAACGAGATTACTACTAAATGACAGAGCGTGCTTGCTAGCGAGAGGAGGATTGAGGATGCGCGCAAAAGTTTAAATTAATGCCGAGGAATAGAGGATTGATGACGTTCGCTTTCAAGCCTCTGATGTATATGCGGAGAATTATTAGAGCTATTTAATAGCACCATGTTGGGAGGAAAATTAGAATTGATCGTTGAGCTTGCCGTCCTGATCTGGAGTAAATAAAAGCGAGCGCGGTGGAAAGTCGCCAACAAAAAAGACGCATATAGTATATAATACAGCGTTGAAAAAAGAAAATAAATCAGAGCGATTGTTAGACGGCACGATATTTTGCGCAATACGCGCATATTACTCGAAGCAACGACTTGGAAAGTTGCGAGCGCAGCTATATACCATATATAGAAAGAAAGAGACTTAATACGTCTATTTCGGATGCAGACGGACGCGCGCACATATAATACCTATACGTCGTAAACGCGCGATGTATATAGGCACATCTCGCGCGGGAAAATTCCGAGCGTGAGTTCGACGTTCTGGTAACAAGCGCGGCTATATACATTGGACGTAAAAGACGTAAATCTCCAGCCGGAGATATTTCGCTCGCGCGATAAATAAATTCTCGAAATTCGAGAAGACGAGCCGTCGATGACTTATGGCTGCGCTCGAGAAGAGAGCGCGGCGCGTTTCGAGTGAAAAGTTCGTCGTGTATAGACAGAGGGGAAATTATATATTAGGTGCTGAGAGCTGCGGCAACGGCTGTGTAATATAATACAGCTTTTATATTTCGAGATAGTTTGTGTTTAGTTCCTTCAGACTGCAGATGATAACTACACATTACGGAACAACTTCGGTCCATTATTAGTCGATATAAAACGGAGTGTCTGTGTCAAAGCATCGAGACTGGATAATAATAGCTGTGTACAATGAGTATATAGACCGCGAGCGATGAAAAACAGGCGAATTAAAAAATGATTAGGTCGAGCGGTGAAAAGAAAGCGTCCAATCTCCTCTCAGTGAGTTTTATTAAAATATTAACAAAGGCAACGAGCCCCCAAAGTGATAAATACATCCACATACATTCCCACTGCAGTGTCCCGAAAAAAGCTTTCTCACCGGGGCAATACGCCTTAATCGAGCCGCGCGCGCGCCTGCGTGAAAGTCCAAAGACACCGTGGAGAGAGAGAGAGAGAGAGAGAGAGAGAGAGAGAGAGAGAGAGAGAGAGAGAAAAAGAAACAACGAGATCAACGCAACAACAAAAGCACTACGGTGCGCGCGCGCGAGTGAGAATATAAAAAGAGCCAACTGCGCGAACGGCATAACGTATCAATCTAAATTACAAATTCCATCGCACAATAGGCTCTCTCGCTCTCAGCTCCTCGCCGACGGAGGATACACGAGTTAACGCGCTCTGCCCCCTCCTATACCCTATACCTCTCTCCTCTCTTCCTTTCGCTGCGCTCCGGCGCAGCTCGAGAGCGAACCTATTAATTTATTTGCTCTTTATTTGGCTGTCAGTGCGCGCAGGCCGCTCCTCCGCCTTCTCTCTTGCCTTGGAAACGTCTTAATCTTGTAGCAGAGCTCGTGCTTCGCTGCGGCTAATTCACCGCGACGACGAGCTGTAGTCGCTCGGATGTGTACATATCTCCTTCGGCGAAACTAGCCAGGATTATTATGAGTGTATAACACGTATGTATGTGAGAGTAGCGGCTGTGTGAGCTCTGTTTGCTGACGATCGGGAGCGCGTTCGAGAGGATAATCCGATTATCCGTGTTGGATGTGATTCTCGCGATGACATAAACAATATTAAGTTATTGTTAGGCTGGATCTCATCTGACCGTTTATTGACGCCTGACGTCGTGCAATTATTGATTCTGTGATTCATAGAGTTTCTGACCATGAATATGCCTACACTTTTGTACGATGCGAATCGATCTTACCACTTTTTTAAAAGCCTTTGTCGTTGTTGACCAATGTAGACTCACCCGGTGAATTCGTCACAGTCTCTCCGATATGAACAGGATGCAAGAGCGCAGAGCCGAGAAGAATAGAGAAAAGTGAGCGATCTGTAAGCCCCTGGCAATTCGACAGCCATAAAAGTCAAGTTTATTTCGGGCCGATAATGCTTGTGATCCAAATATAATTCCGCCTTTGGAGGGTGGAGGGATACAAGCAAGTCGGTTTATTCGAATTAGCACCCTCCAGGGGGGGCTGTACTCTTGTACTTCTGCACCGGCTGCTATCCTTCTCTATCATTTATATACTCTTGCTATCTTTCTGTATTATATTGCGCGTACGTGATGTTCATACACTTTTTAAAATTGTACGTTTATTTTCCCGCTGGAAGTGAATGACAAACGAACATCATTTTTTCATAGTAGTAGCGTATCTGATAATATCGACTTAGGTTCATCAGTAGCATGTTTTCTTTTTACTCTACACGAAACATTTTCAGTTATTACTGCTATTTTTCGTAATTTTTACTTTTTGATGTCATTTTTATAAACATGGTAACAAACATCCCTCATCATGTACGAAAGTTGTTGTAAAACATTTTTGAAGCAATGAACTATATCTGTCTTCTCTTACATACCCAGCACCCCAAAACGGTTTCCCGCATTCAAGCATCAGTAGCAACAGCAGAAGCCAGTCAGCTCAGCGACCCTCGATCCGCTCCATCGCCAACAACCAGTCTGCCGCACTTTGATACCTCCCAGTGTATCCCGAGTCACCACAGCAGCACTGGTTTATAGGTTCCGAAATCACAGAAGCCCACCACCGCGACCGCACCCCCCTGCAGCATCTTATACATACACACACAGATCGAGGGTCCGCTTATAGATCGACGCTAGTTGCGTATGTACGACGGTAGCCGGGCGCAATAAAATAACGATATACGCGCGATGATATTTCGCGTTTGCGGGCGTGCGTTTTTACGACGAGTTTTTGGGGCTTAAACGAGATCGAGCGAACCGAGCAGGTTATATTTACGTGGATGGAATGTAATGGAGGGACAGGCCGGGCATATGCTTTTATGGAAATGATATATATGTATATACATACATGCTTCGGCCTGTAGGAGCGCGCTTGATTTTATACCGAGCGCGCAGTTTGCCTGAGATAAGGTGTGCGTTTTGGGGATCGCTGAGCTCGGAGCTTGTTGCAGGGGGCTCGTGTGTTCTACTGAATTATAGATTTTATTCGTATTGCGCTTCGTACATCTTATTTATGGAAATGAGCCGATCTAATATTACGGGGGATAATTCGGTGTCGTCGTGTGTATTTCGTCGCTAATTTTATGACTAAATAACTTGATGTTATTGCGATGAGTTATACTCGAAAAATTTAAATTCGTACCGTTAGTTTCGATTAAGACTAGCTCACGCGTATCAGCCCAACGCAAAGATAACCCAACGTCTTTCGATGTAATCAGATATATATTATCTAAATAGCCCGACGACCCATAGCTTAATGAATATCACGTCTTTCAGATTCCGTGATCTGAAGCCACGCGCTACTGGCTTTGCGCATAAAAAGAACATTAAGGAGCAACTCGATCCCGGCCATCTTAAACGTTTTTCTCCTACCCTTGCCAGCCTAGCCACCCCCGCAGCCCCGAAAAAAAGCCATTCAATGTCTTTCAATCACTATGATCGATGACGGCGCGACGCGATTTTTCTCGGGGCGCTCGAGAAACAGTAGCGCCGCAGGGACTGATTTGCAAACTCGCCGGTGACTCGCTGCACCTTGCGCCATCGGCTTTCGCTTAGCGTTATATACACACGTTCGGGCGAGATTCGCATCGCTACTGTAAAAGCGGGGGAGGGGAGGGAAAATTCATTTCCCTATTAGTTCGCCGCGTCGCCCGCGTGATATATGAATTGTTTGATAGGCCTGTGTCGCGCGGCGCATGATTAATCGAGTCTTGCCGTAGAGCAAGTAGGCGACCGTAGATAGAGCGCGAGAAACAAAGGTCTGACGCGTGCTACTGCTTTGAGGGGATGTTTTTTTAAGTTTCCAAAGATTTTCAAGAGATTTTGGATGAATGATTTATTGGGAAAATTTCGTATTCATCGATGTCGGATCGTCCATTATTCCTTATACTGTTGTAATCTAAATCTAAATCATTATAATAATTTGAAATAGAGAGCAAGCATAAAACAAAGAGTTGATTCGGATTTCAATTCAGCCACCCTTCTCTCAAAACGGAGCCCAGTAATGCTAGCAAAGCGTTCAAACTATATCAACGTCACCCCCTTGCCGAGGATGATGGCGCGCGACTCGACGTCCACACAATGTCGGGCTCAAAAGTGGACGACGCACGTTTACACGGCAGACAGCGCGGGAGAGGCGTGAGCGCGAGACGCGTGCCAAGCATCCATCATCTCTCTAAACAACTGCCGCCGGACCGAAAGAGCCCCAATTTCGCCCTTCTCTTTTCACAAGAAAGAAATCGCAGCATTAACGATATAAATGCGTCGCATCATCGACACTGCCACGTGTCGGCATGTGTCCGTGAGTGTACGGCAAATATTTCGACAGTCGAGTTGATCAACGACTGATGGTAGGAATGACCGCTTATAGAGATCATCGGGGGAGTTTGTCGATCTTTCGGGAACTGGTCAAGCCTCGCAACTGAATGCGAATGAACGACTCGGCACTTTCAAACTGAAATACGGCCGGTTTTAAAAACCAATTTCTTCTAGTGCTCTTTCAATATCCGAAGTCTCAAACGACAGATTTGACGCTCGGTATACCATATACGCGCACGTTTGTGATTTGTTCCTCCCTACCGACAATCCCCTGCGCGTCGTGTACACAGCCCGAGTCGTAAACCACCAAGAAAGAAGCGTAAAAAAGCAAACCGTCCCAAAAAAAAAAAAAAAAATGAGAAACCATCATAGATTCCTCGAGCACGCAGAGTGTAGTAGCCGAAATTAGGAATCTGTCGTTATTACCCAGGGGCAGATAAATTTCCGGCGACTCGAGTCCGCAGCGCCGGCGGCGGTCTAACCTGCCCCCGCCGCTCGGCTGCTGCAGATTTTTTTAATCGGCCGGCAGAGCAGTGAAGCACTGCACCCTCGGGACCGGTCCACTGCTCGCTCGGACGTGGCATGTGCGTGTGTGTGTACGCGTATATGTACGCAGAGGAACGAGAGCGCGCGCGCTTGTCATTTTAAATCACGCGATTGTACTTTGGGATGGAGGTGCGAGGGTGGTTGGGATTTTCGGATGGTTGTTATACGGGGCATTGAATGAGATGGTCCGGAGGGTAATGGAGACTTATTGGTCGGTGATGGAATAGAGGTGTAGCTGTCTGTTTGCCGTGCGAGGTATAAACGTGTCTGCTTTGTGTAGAGTATAAGCGAGAAGACAAAATAGAGGTAAATTTATCTCGAATTCAGAAATGTTATCGATGTACGATTTTTGTATTATATTATTATAGGAAAATCGATGATTTTAATGAGGTGCTCAATGAGACTTCTACTGATTAGTTGGCAGCAGAACCGATGTCCAAATTGTAGTTAAATCACGCTGTTTGAGTTGCGTTAATTTGAAACGAAATTCAATGCCTGTATCGGCTGTATCGGACCAAGCTTATGAAATTGTTAATAGAAATCATTATTAATTATACCGGTATATTCAAATTTAAATTGCTTATAGCTTATAATGGCAATGAAAATATACGTTGTATAACAGTAGACTTAGGCAATTATAGCATGAGCGACCCAAGACAGTTTTAGCATAGGTCGCGCACCGCTATACATATATACATTCTGGGCAGATTGTGATGAGGGAAAAGAGAAAGTGTCTATGCGCCACCTATCTTCACTAGCTAGAGACTTATATTAGAGAGAGAGAGAGCCAGTCCAAAACTGTTTTGTTTCATGGATACTATTCGGCAGCTGATTCCATATATTCGCACACCGTCAAAGTGTCAGGTCTTCTTTTTTCGTGCAGACATAAACTTTCTTTTCGATTTGCTTGTTCAAACATTGCGTGAATTTAACTACCAGCCACTCGATTTCCAGATTTAAAAAGACACGCGTTCCCACTGTGATTTACACAAGTTTTTTCATAGGCTCGTGTTCGCGGTAAATCGCCTCTTGCACACGCGGACTAGCGGCGCGCAATTCAGCATGATTTATCTAAAATTACCTCGCTCCATGCCACTGAAAAGCCACTTTGTGCAAATAATACGAAGAAACAAGACGTCAAATAACCTGTCCGTGCAGTTGTCTATTCCCGCCGCAACTTACAGGTCTCACACCATTTATTGAATTCGCTCGGTAGTTTTTTTCATTATTTACGTACAGCGGCAAATTTAATGGGATTACCTCGATTAAATTCGCGCAGTGTGCTGTATGTGTGTGTAGGTATATAAGTTATGTATATATTTCGAATTAGCGCTGCGGTGGGATTTACGAGTTTCGTCGCTTTTGCGCGCATTGACCATTTCACCCGTCACCGATAAAACATTCGCCTGATAATAAAGAGTTATAGCGCGATGTCAGAAGAAAGGCAGGCAAAAATTTACGGACCGTTACGCGTCACGAAATCGCGCACACACCTATATCATGTATACTGTGTGCTGGCAGAAGAGAACTTTTGCAGGGAATATCAGAGAGTTTTTATAATAAACGTTTCGTGTGCTCCCATCGGGGAAAATTACTCGGTAATTACGGATTTTAATTCTCCGGATCCATCCGCAATGTGAACTCATTTGCAACTATGTTAAAGTGCGCATCAGATAAAAGCGCCGGGAGCAAGTAAACATCAGCGTTTTCGTTATTAAATATATGAATTAGTTATGTTATTCCTTTGCGTTGAATTATTTGAGACGTCGTATAATATGATTAAAACAAACTAGCGAGAGAATAACATTTCCATACAACATTTTCTTTTATTGAATAAATCTTGCGAGTTAATTAATTCTACGAAACGAGTAGGAAAAGCTTCTTTTTTAATTAATTCCGCGATCTGCACAAATACATCAAATTACAATATTTAAAAAAACACTTGAATGGCCCATGCTTGACGACGTAATTAATTGCGATGACTCGCCACTTTCACGCCATTTGCATGAAATATTCAAAGCTTCTCAAACTTATCAAACGAAGGGAAAAAATGAGCGAAATTTGCTGAGAAGCATAACAATCGTGCTCGAGGCATCGCACACACACGCACATAACACTCTATATGTATAGCCATCGGGCAAGCGCGTGTACAGCCTGAAGATCCGGCGGTTTGCATGAACTTATTTATTTAATTAGTGAGATCAGCCGGCGATAAAAGTACGGAAAAACGGCTTGCATATCCGAGCCCGATAATTAGCTTGCTCCGCAGCAACGTCGTCGTCGTCGTCGGCCCCGATATAATGTATTCGTCACGCTGCACTTTGTCTTATTAATGCATTAAGCGAAGAGGCGGCTCGGCGGCGGCGGCGTCTGAGGAGAAGAGCGACGCGGCTCGAGAGTTAATTACGAAGCTCTCTCGGAGCAGCGACGGCGTTAACTCGAAGACGTCGTTACGGCGCTAACTTTGCCCTTTTCGCGACAGGCTGCATTACAATGGGGGATTCTTTTCTCTCTCTCTCTCTCTTCCTCTTTCTCTCTCTCGCGCTTCTCGACGTCGTTCTATCGTCCGCTTGTTTCGCACTTTTTCGTCGTACACGTTTCCCGCTGCGCGCGCCAGAGTTAATAGGATTTTCATTATGCTCGTTTCGTGCTTTATGGCTCTTAAATCACTCTTGCGAATCAGCCGGTAATTAATGATGATTTATTTATTGTTAATTACGCGCCAGGCTCTACAGCGGCTGTGTGTGTGTGTGTGTGTGTGTGTGTGTGTGTGCGCGAGCAATGTTCCATTGCGCAATGAGTTGCAGCGTATAGTGTGCTCGATTGCGCGCGCTGACTTATTTGACTTTTCTCTTCGACTGTGGGTTTTTTGCGCGCTCGGTGTAATAGAGGAGAGGAAATTATTTTGCAAGATGCCGCGAGAGAGCTGCTGGCTTATATGGATTCTTAACGACCAGTGGACCAATCGCATTTTTCTCGCGATGCCGAGATGATGAGACTTATCATTATATACCCAGTTCTGCTACTCTTTTGCGTCGTAGAATTTTTCGTTATGTAAAAATCTACGTGAATTAGTGAAATTGAAATTCGCTGTATAGTTACATCAGTCTAATCAACGGTATAGAATCCGAGGTCATTCAGTTAGGAAGAGTACTGCAGTAGCAAAAAAAGTCCTGTCGGGACAACCGTTATTTACTCTCGACTACGTAAAAGTGGCAGTTTCGCCTCGCACGAGAACACACATTTTTGGGAGGGGAAGAACGAGACGCTCAGGATATCTCCCGACGCAGCGCAAAAAAAGCCACACTGCACCCTTGAGAATTTTTTCGGGTTTCGCAGCGTTAGGGATATCCTAACGCAAAGTGGAAACTCGATCGTCCGCGACACCGAGGCAATTCACCTTCCTTTCTATCCTCCCCTGCTTATATTCTCCACTTGTCGGGCTAAGTCGAACTGTAATCGAGTGACCGCGACTGTATTTCACCGAGGTCGGAGACAGCGACCCTCGAAACTTTTTCTAAACTCCGGAATAGGCACTTTTTCGTTCTGGATTCGCGTAATTTGAGGATGAGGATTGAGCTTTCCAGACGATTTAAGGAAATAAAATTGAAAGCATATACTGTTTCGTTGTAATACGTAATTTTAAATTTAGAGCTTATTCTCCAAATCGCAACTGACGTGCTCTTCATCCAGTTCCAACTAGAGCGGATGAATTCATTGACTATTCTAATCACTTTCCGCAGAGCTCGAATCGACAAGTGTTAATGAAGACGATTGCTCAATAAGCTGCTGCTATCGGCTGCGGTTCTCGTATTCACTCGGACCGACGAGTACATTCTTATCGTATATATGAATGTGTGTTTATACCGCCGTCGTTGCTCTTTCCTCTCGCATCGCTCCACAAATGACGTCAGTTTCTTTCAATTTGACGTCTGACGCGACTTCCGGCGTCGGCGCTTCGCCGAAGTAAAATCTCACTTTCTCGGCAACGTGTAAGCAGATCAAATGGCCGCAAAGCGGTTATAGAGAGTATAATTAATATCGCGTATATATACACGATGCAGACCGAGAATCGCTAGATGATAAAAATATATATGAGCGGCAGATAGATGAATGAAGGCAGACTGACGCCGCTATCGGAGGAAGTGAGGTCGACCTCTCTGGGATTTTTTCAGTCGGGATGAGAGTAGAATGAAAATCTTGAATGGAACAGCCGAGTAGCCGAGACGAGAATGGGAAATGAGCCGAATCGGGACGAGCGACGATAGACTAGTTCCGCGAAATCCGACAAACGCGAACGGGGCTTTAGTCAATGAGGGATTGATTTCTCGTTTTCGCAACTGGCGGGTCTAATCTGTAATAATGCTTGAATTATACGCCTTAAGATAATTAATTAACGCGATAGGCAGCTTGTGTTATAAATGCGTTACTCGACGTATATTAAATAACGTAATATTTATTATAATGTTCCGCCGTCATTGAAATATTAACGTCAGATTTCGCCTGAAAAATCTGAACGACTGCATCTCTCGATCATTGCTTTTGCCGTATATTGCAGAATTTTAAAAATAAGTTTCAATTTCAAATCTGACCGAGATAAGAAGCCGAATAAACAAGCTGGCCTCCGGAAAAAGAAACGAAGATTCGCATCTCTCGGCAAAGATTCACTAGACCCGAGAGCATAACATGAAAAAAAAAACATCAGCCAAGCGAGAAACCTTGATTTTTCCTTCTTGATGCGAATATAATATGTATGCACCCCAGCTATATACGACGGCGAAAAAATCCCCCAGATGCGTATGTCTCGAGGCGTGTCAAATTGCCACTTTAGCGTGTCGCCTTCTCTCCCTTCGTTGTATGTAGTCTCCGTGAACCACGTTACGATCTCGCATTCCCATATTAACATAGACCCGCGGAGATACGCGTGTCAGCCGTCTCTCTCTCTCTCTCTCTCCTTTTTTATCTACGCGCAAAGCCCTGTCACGTGTGTATTTTGCGGCTGGGGGATGAATACGTATCGTCGATACGATCTCGCCACGTGTGTTTGTTTGTTCATATCTTTGTCCTTGTTTGTATTTTGATTTACAGGTTGAATACGATGACTCAAGTTCAAGTTTCCATTGTGCCGCAATTAGTGTGATTACTGCAGATCCCGTTTTTTATTCATAAAATCTGAGAAAATTCGTCCGTCTCCGTGACTGTAACGGTCAGTCGTGCGACACGTACGTCCACAGCTCGGTACAACCCATAATAGTCCCACCGCATGTATGTTTGCTCAGATAGAGGATACTTCATAGGCGTATTAGGTTATAGATATGTCCAGGCGCACTTTATACTCATATTATACCCTCAGCCGCCTCGTCACACGATGCACACTGCAGCGAAAGTGTGCGCAGAGTTTACCTCCCCCCTGGTATTCAGCGCTCTCGCCTTTCAGCCCTAATGGAGGCTGGTGGTGGCGGCACGCGGCACCTCGTGCCGGGCCTCGGGTTAAGCAAACTATCGATTATGGGATTTCACGCTAAGCACCTATAGGATTACCCGCGAGAGCGGGAGCCACTATGGCCTGCTCGATATAAACCCACTGGATTTGTTGCTCTTTTCCACGCGGGCGCGACCTCAAAAGACTCCGGCGATAATCTTCGATGATATCGAGTTTGAAGCTACACTATACGCTGTGCCGTCTTTTTTCGTCCGCGCGCGTGCGAATGCAGGGTATTTGAATTGCACGTCGAGTGTACGGGGATCTGATAAGAAACTCGGCGCAATCCGAGCGTAATTGTATGCAGCGCCTGGGGGGTTCGAATTCGATGCTAGTTTATTTAATCTTGTGACAGTGTTATACTTAAAAATTGCAATATCTTAATAACTATTGTCATTTGTGTTTCAGGGTAGGTGCATCTTGAATCTCTCATCAGCATCATCAGGCTCAACGCTACAAGGTCAGTCGTCTACACTCAACTTTACTGCGCATATACATAGCTTTGACAAATTTATTTACCCCAAATACAATTATATCCCTCACGAAAACATGCCATTTACCGTGAAAATAGTGCTGTATACACACCCCCCGCTTAAAATCAGTTTTCCAGGATCAGCCTCAGAGTTTATACATGCCTCCTAACAGATGGCCCTCTATCGTTTCCCTCCGCGCAATAAGTATATAAAAACCGTTCGGCTCCAATGCATCAGCAGCAGCCCCCGTCGCGTAAAAAAGTCAGCATCAGCGGCCGTCGCTCGTATAGCTCCGTGGCTAATGGGCGGGTGCCGTCGAGAAACAATTTTCACGGGTTATTAGAATTAGAGCGAGGGCGCGTTTGATGATTGCCGCGCGTTCCCATGACGCGGAAACGAGCCGTGCGTAATCGCGTGTGTACCGAGGACGTACACGCGAGTCAATCCAAATCGCTAAACGATTGTTTGGGAACCGGCGTTATCGCGCCTTTCTCATGTGCGGGTGACTCTCGTTGCTATGGCGGGCTATGTAATTGAGAGATTGCGGCTGGTGTGCGCGTGTGTACCAAAAGTGATTCTCTTGGTGCAGGCTGGCTGATGTGGAGCGTGGAGAATCGATGGGTAAACGGTTAAACGTGCGTGCTGGGAGATATATATTGTTTGGTAATAATTATTGAATTTGCTCTCGTCGCACCACTGCAGATTAGCTGCGGCGTGTGTTTGCGGGAACCTCGTGATTCAATATAGAGACTGAGATACTGTGCTCTACAATAATGAGATGTAAGAATCATCGGCGTTTTTCAGTATCAAACCATTAATTACGTAGCTGGCATCTCCCTCTCTTTCCGATATATGCAGCCGCACCGAAAGTCGGTCACTCGATAAACAAGCGCGAGAAAAGCGGCGATCAGGCGTCCGCCAAAGCGACAAAGAGCGCTGAAGAAGAATTAGAAATCGCGCGCGATAGGGACTTTGAAAAACGGCCTCGGGGCGAAGAGAGAAAACAGGCGCTCGCGCGCGCGCGCAGATAAGCGGTCTCCGCTCGGGCTTTGAGGTTGACCGCCGCGCGAGGCAAGGCCAGTCCGAGATTGACCCCAACGGTCCGACCTGCTGTGAATTCGAGGCTAATGAATGGCCATTCAAATACACCGCCTCCTCGCGGACGGAGCTATATAAAGTCTGCTGTTGTATTGCGAACTGTCTGCTGTTTTGCGACCTCCGCTGATGAGCGTTTGCGTGACATCGTGGAATGATATTGGTGTGCACGGGATTCGTCGTCTATGCAGGTAAGTGAAAAGATGCTTTTTATATTAGAAAACAAAAAGATAGATTCGATTGAGTGCATTCGAAATATCGATTGAAATCAGCGCAGGTCGGCTGTATAACGATTCGGGGTTCAGAATATCAGCCCCATTATTCGGCCGACGATTTTTCATCGAGCCGCAGTTGGGATTTCCGCCATGCGCGCCGCCGAATATACAACCAAACCATTTGCACCAACTCAATAAAGACAAAGTATTCCCCATCCCGAATCCACTCAGGCGTAATCGTCGTCCGATACGATATTATTATATACGGGGCGAGAGCTGCGAGCGCAAAATGAAATTTCAAAGGGCCCATACTCTCTGTAGTCATCATTCTATTACGCTCTGCGCCCTCGAATATACCGGAGAAGAGAGAGAGAGAAAAAAACGAAATAACCGAGCAAAAGTAAAACGCATACACGTATAACGGCGCCGAATATCGATGTAAACGCGAAGACATTAAAGACCCGCTCAATTTGGTTGTTGGTAGGGTGCGTGTGTGTGTGTGTGCTGCAGCGAGAAACGGAGAAAGAATGTGAAAAATGACGATAATGGATGCAGCGAGAGAAAATAATGAGAGGATCAGTCTGACAAAGACCTCCCCCCCCTCTCTCCCCGTCGAGAACGCGGAAAGAAAGGGGTAGAGAGGACGCGAGAGGAAAGTTAACGCAGCGTCTAAGTATACATTTTACCCGTAACGTGCTCGCCATTACCCTACAACGACGCCGGGTCGCCAGTTCCGCAGAGTGTGTGTGTGTGTGTGTGTGTGTAAGCATAAGTGGCCATCAGCCAACATAAACAATCGGCCGGGTAAGTATACGCTTTGCAGCAGGCCGCGAAAACGAGGCGACGCTCTTTCTTTATCCCTCTCTCTTTCTCTCGGCTTGTATACCTACTCCCTGTCTCTCGCTCTCTTGCTTCTTCGGAGAGGACGAGAGAGATAGAGGGAGAGGAAGGATTCACGGCTACGGGGTCCTTACGGGATGCCCGAGAGCGCCAGGCTAATGGAGCCATTATTGTTGGATAACTTCATCCATCGGCCCATTGCCGTATAACTAGATTCCCTCTCTCCTCTCAGAATGAGAGTATATACTCGGAGCTACGAGCGCAAGGTGCACACAAGAGAGAGCATATGCGGCCGCGCTATATCTCCTTCTCGCCTCGTTGCTCCTTGCGGGAAATCAATTTTCCGTGAAGCTTGCGCGCTGCTTGGGAAATGTTCTCTCAGGGGGTGTGCCTCACTTTTTCGGCCTTGATCCCGATGAATTTATTTGTACGGGGAAATTTTGGGGAAAGTTATCTCGTATACGCGACGCGGCGATGAGTTTTCAGACTCAGATTCCGCCTTGTGAAATTGCTTGCGCGAGAAACCGCTCTCGCTTTTCAGCGTGATTTGCACAACACACCGCGCCTGCAACATTGTAAATTACCTTTCAAGATTAATAATTACGTACACAGCTCTACGTTATGTATCACTACTGTCAGTAGTTCATTAACGGGCTCGCGCTGGCGTAGTGAAATATTATTTCCAAGGAAATTGACTGGTTCGTGTATTATATGCGTCAGCTGCTCTCAGGAATCGTGGATTTTTTAGCATACTGTATAATGCTTTTAATCAACTTTACTTGAAATTTTGTTCCTCGCGCGGACGGAAGAAAACACCTCGCAGCTCTCGACGCGCGATTTTTATCACTCGGTCGCATAAGTGGCACCTATGCACGCGCTTGCTGCACTTACAAGTGCACATAACACGGGGAAACGCTCTCTCTCTGGTCTCCATGCAGGCGCGTAAAAAAAGGAGAGCCGCTCGTCGACGATCAGCCTTAAGGAGAAAAGATTGACCACCTTGGATGGTAATAGGAGCCTGATTACAAAGCACGCGCTCGCTTGGGACCTGCCCCCTCTTTATATCAATATCGAGGGGCCCGCAGTCTCTCTTTCTCTCTCGTTCCTTAGCCCCTAGCGCGCGAGCCTCGATGTAATTCGCAGGCGCGACTCGACGATGTCGGGACGAAGAACGAGTTTTGCTCCGGTAGGCCGTCGTGTACGTAGCCGATGTTTTGTTCTTGGGATATGGAATGTCGAAGAGCGGATGAAGAGGTTTGTCGTGCGATTGAGACTGATTGCTTTATGACGAGGAGCGAGTCGCTTGAAAATCAATGGACGACGCGACGTTCGTTTTTTTTTTCATTTGCGTATCGACTCCAGAGACTTTTTTGATATTATAAGTGGTTTGCCCGGATTATGTATGTGTATAAAGTTGCCGGCGATGGTAATTCAGTTACTATCGATACACTTTTTCTCGACATCAGGTTTCTGCCGCGGTGTCATTGACAGCTGTACACTTTTATCTTCTGCATCTCGCAAATTGTTATTGAATAAGGTTTGTTTTTATACGAGATGAGCGACGTGATTTATCATTCTGATTGTGAATATCACTTTCTAAAATATAATCCATTAATGTCTCTTGCAATGAGCTTTCTCGTGAGACCCACATTTGACCCGCGGTTTTTCCCCGAGTGTATATACAAGTGGGCGTATTATATCATTATATGTTCCGAAGCTTAAAGTAATGCCGTGTAATCCGTTTCCTTTTTTGGGAAAACGACCGTTTTGATCGTTTAAGCTTAAAAATTGCAATCGTCGGCGAGCCGCACGCCGTAGAAAATTATACGCCTTCCTTTCGTATCCTGCATGTTATTCATTTCTTTCGATCAAATAAATTTTCACTTACACCACGTGGCACAGTGGTCCGATCACTTCGTCCAGTATTTATCGTTGATTCGTGTTATCAGAATGTGACGCAAGTTTATTTTAATCAACCTACGTTAACAATATCAATATCTTGCGACTTTAAACAGTTAATATTGTATATACTATACTATACACATTATTCATTAGCCAAAAGATAAAAATATTCCTAATTGATATGATAGTTCATATATATGTTTTCGTCCGACGAATCGAGAAAAATACGATTATTTCTTTATCTATTATCCACGTATATATGCCATGCATAAAAGTAATTGATAAGCTATCTCAGCTCGGCGAGCATAAATTCTCGAGAAATAATAGCGCAATCCGCCGCCATTTCGCATTACCCCCCTCGCAAAAACGAGCTCCATGAGCGAACCGTGGAAACTTTTCACCATCCCGATAATTGAAACAATTATTCTCATTATCGTCGAGCTCTCTGTGGCGCAATAACCGACGATCGTCCGTTAGCGCGCGATAAATCCAGGCGTTAGTCAATTCTTTATTTATTTACTTTTTTTGGACATGCGCGTGGTGCACGAGGTCGCAAAGCCGATCGATCGATTCCTGGCTTACATATAATTACCTAGAAATCGGCAAAGGTCTTAATTTAATAGGCTGAGCGCGGCAGGTCGATTGCGCAAAATCTGTGGAGACTATGTGTATATACGTACAAAGCACTATTATTGGAGAAATTGAGAGGTAGTTTGCTGCTTCGTGGAGGATCGATCGAGATTCGCCTTTCCCAGGAAAATAGACGCGGTGCACCTGCAGCTCGAAATTCGAATCTGATTCGCGATTGTTAGCTCGGATGCGTTTCGCGCGTGGCAGAGCACGGATATATCGTATACATCGGATTGAGCTCGGCGAAGCGAATCCCTTGACAATTTTTTTCGGATGAGCTGCCGTTTTTCCGAAGCACGGTAAAAGAGAGTGTATCAGAAATAAAAAGCAGATCCTTCCTTTTGTTTAATGAGAAATCAGGCTAGTATATACAAAGTATCAATTTATTTCAAAAAAATAATCGAGACCTCGCAGGTGAGCCCTCTGATGAGAATTCTTGAGACTTTTTCGATTTCCATCGAAAGCTCAGCGACGACACTGCTGCGATCGACACTTCTGTAAGCGCCAGGAAAAAAGAAATCTTCCGAGTCAGCAGTCCGATACCCATCTGCATTCAACGATTTTCTCCCGTCGCTTCACTTCTCCGGGGCATATAAAGTGTATTGAGGGGCGAAATCCGGCGAGTGTAGGGGTCCGTCGGGAACAAGCGTTTCGCGTGTCTCTGCGCTGTACGAGAAAGGCATTGGTCAAGTTGCGGCCAGTGCCGAACCAGCTACGCTTGAAAAATCAAGAACGAGAGGAAGACGGAACGCGAATGGCTTCCGAAACGAGTTGAATCTGTATATTTGAATTTTGATCAAATTTCAATATATTGCCCGAAAAGATTTATTTTTTCGTTAAAAAAGTTTGATTAACCAGTGAAAAAAACAAACTTTCAACCACGGTAGTCGATTTCCCGTACACAGCTGTCGGCTGAAAATATCGAGCGAAATACACGACGCCGAACAGTCCATCAGACTCTCTCTCTTTCTGCGGCTTGTATACCTCGAAGAAATAATGGTCCGCTCTAAGCCTATTATTCTATACGGCGATTTCGTGGAGAAAAGGGAAAAATTCACGTAGCGGGTAATCGTTTCGCGGTGCACTGCCTCGTCTCCTCTTTTATATCTGTATATAAGGAACGAACGTGTATGTTTACGCGTGCGCTCGAGGATGAAGCTCTTATGTGCCGGACGAAGATTATCTCGTAAAAATGGGGTTGATAATTCGCGAGAGACCCGATCAACAGATGGTTAAGGGAGTTTTCTTATATTCACAGACTGAGGCGGAGAAGAGCAGACTCTCGAGTACGTTTCCTCTAGCTGTAATTTTGGCATGGGTGAATCATACATTGCCGCGCGCGCGCGCACGCGACAAGCGTCTTTTTCTGCGTCGTCGCGGTAATGCGTATGGATTATTTTGTATACGATAAATCTGGCAATTGTTTGCTCAAGTCATTATAATAATTGTAGTCCGGCGCATGGGTGGTTTCTCGGCGAAGCGCGTACGTGTATTTCAAGTTATCGGAGTAAACGACGTAGGCGCGTTATATTTTAATTTCGTTTCGCGCAAGACAATCCATCTTTTTTCTACATTACGCACACAGAAATCAGAAGAAAATACATCTCGCGTCGCTATACGTAATCGCGAGGCGCCGAACATACAGCGTAATACATCTATAAAAAGAGAGCGACTCCGAGCGTCGGACAAATGGAGAGTAAGAGAGAGAGAGAGAGAGAGAGAGTCGGGTCTTTGAAATCGCGGCACGCGGACAAAACACAGGCCGTATATAGAGAAGGGTATATACGAGAGAAGGCGAGCGAGCGCGCGATGCCACGGCGGAACGTATAATAAGAGTGTGATTAGCATTATTTACGGCCGGTTAACTATTAACCCATAAATCAAGCCGGGACGACGTTATTTCTCTCGCTCCTCTCGACTTTGCTTCGTCGGTTCTCTCTCGCGATGCGCGACTTGTTTCGGAAGGTTCACACTGCTTCCCACTGCTGAATATGACTCAATCGACTCGGTCGTTTTTCGCAAATAATCAATTCGTATATACGTGCTTGTCAGCTTGTGGCTACGCCGACGTTGAATCGTGAACGCATGACTAGCTTGTCCTTTTTGCTCGGCGGTAATTTGACCTAAAACATTTTGCAACACTGTCACAATTTGACAATGTGAACGGTGCCTTAAACACACACGCTTGATGCGTATACATGCGAGCGTACTGCTGTAACTCGTATACTCACCATCGCTCTCCTCGTCTCTCGATCCGTTGTTCGAGCAACAGATCATTCAGTTCGATAACGCTCTTAATCTCTCCGCGGAAGAAGCACATCTTTCCCAGAGGCGATGTTTTACTCGTTCTCTCCGCCTGTCTCACTTATTGTGCTATCCAGCCTGTCGAATAATAAAGAGCTTCGATTTAAATGATATTTTTCACAATCTGCTTGACACTTTTTCTCTCTCTCTCTCTCCCTCGAGCGAGTCTTCAATTATACGACCGATGTTCAGTAATTCCATGTACTAAAAAGATGTCTCCTAAAAATTCACAAAGTCGTGCAAATTTACAGTAGTAACAGACGGCGTCAATCAAACACGTATCGCAGCACCACAATCAAATTCAGACCAAGCAAAAGGCCTCGCATTATATATCCTCCATACACCATTAGCAGTGAAAATTCCAGTAGCAAAATACAATCCCAACGCTTCCCGCAGACTCGCGCGTAAATTCCTTATCGCGATTCAACAAGCCGCTCTTCTAATTCTCGCGAAATGAGTCCGGTTCCCCTCTCGGTCTAGCTCTATACGTGCGCATATATATATTCGCCTTTGCTCGCACTAGCTCTCTCGGCGTAGCTTTGCAAGTCAAATCGTCCCCCGAGAGAGCATCAGCTCTTTTCGTTCTCCGCGGTTGCAGAAGCAGCAGAAGCAGCAGCGCCAGCTCAGCAGAAACAATGGCGCGATCGGCATGAAAATACATTCCGGAGGAGCGACGATCGATGAGGCGTGAACGCGAGCGAGTAAATCACGCGCGAGTAGAGCGTGTGGGTATGTATATAGAGAGAAAGCGGTGGAATAGAATTCGTGGAATAGATGGAACGAGATATCGGGAGGGACTGATGGGAAATGTGGAAATAGAGAGGGGGGGGCTGCAAGTACTCGGAGAGGGTTTTCGTGTGGTCGGCGGTCGGTGATTTTCTTTGATGTGTGATATAACGGTATAGTTGTATATCTTCGATGTAATAAATAACGAGAGCAAAGCTGTAGCGTTTGTAATTGCAATCTCGAGCACATAGAGTAAATTTTAGATTTTTCGTGAAAAGTAGTGCATCTGGCTGATTCGACACGCAAACTCCAAAAGTATATACGAAAGACATCTCCCGATTCAAGAAAGCGCGAGCAATACATCGAATCTATACACCGCGGGCTCGCAGAAAAGCGAGGATGCAAAGATGGCTGCTGCAGCAGCAGCAGCTCCCCCATCTCTTTTTTCTTTGTTTCTCGGTTGCTCGAGTTCTCTCGAATGCCGAGCACGCGTCGGCGGTTAGTTCTGATTAGCGGACCGGCCGAATGACGTACCACTGCCAGCAGCAGCAGCGCAGCCAAGATCGCGTGCTCCGAATACTCGACTCGTCCTTCTCTCTTTCCGTCCCACTCTTCGCGCGTGCTCTTCTTCGTCTTTTTGTCGCTTTCTCTCTCGCTCTCTTTTTATCGTCGTTCTTTCTCTCCCTCGGATCATGGCTTTCCCCTCCGCTCTCCGCAGGCGACAAATCGTCGTCGCGCTTCAATTGGCTTCGAGCGACTGCGATGGGCGAGTCTTGCGCCGTCGCTTCTCAGCTTGTGTAATAAAATTTAAGGGGAGCGTATGTGTGCACTGATACCATGGTTTTCTCGCTCTGCTCCTCTCCGCAGACTTGATGAAAACGAATGCGACGGAACGCGAGGCTTCGTCTTGCGCGCAGTTCAGAAAAATAGATTGTTTGCAAATTGCGCGTAAACATAATGTATGCGGCTGATAATAAGACTGTTGTGTATTTTTGTGGTGCGAGTTTTTTTTAAGAGCTTGTACGCTGAAGGATTTATGTCGACAGCTGAAATGTCTGCAGGGATTTATCAGTGCGTGCTCGTGTTAGACAATGAGGAAATCGAGCTAATTAGTTTGTTGCGTTATGGATTCAATAACATTTCAACGTATATTTCCCTATATCAACTCTCGGCGGCTATTTTCTACAACTATTATATAAATACTTTACGTCCGAGTCGTCTCGCTGAAGCTGAAAACGTTAAAATAAAAATCGATGCATACTATCCGCAACTCTGTATCTACAATTCAATGCCGTGGTTGCGCAAAAGCGGAAAATTTACAAAACGCCGCCAATAAAAACTTTACAAAGCACATAGTATAAGTGAATCGTCCGCGGATCTTGCAAAAACGCTCTCGAATCGCATGATGATTACAGCTCGTGAAGAAACATCGGAGATCGCGGTCGAAGGTCCCGAGAACTTTTTCCCGTCGCGCCAGCGAAATAACACAGCTCTGATTGATTTTGAATTATGCAACAAATTGGCTGCTCGGGCGCGCATCTGTTTGTTTCTCAAATCCTCTCGGCGCGAGATACGAGATAAGTAGTCGGCCACTGATGCTGCAAAAATGTAAGACGCAGTATAGAGAATATAATGACGATAGGGCGACGGAGTTAATTAAATCGACGCGAATATGTCGGTATCGCGGCGACGGCTTTATCGAGAGGCAACTTTGACTCGTGCGGTTTTCGTCACGCCCACTCTCGTTGTATGTTATTCCAACGCTCTTAATTAAATATTGCACACAACACAGAAGCGCGCGGCTCTTTTCCGCAAACAATTTCCTGCCTGAGAAACTCGTCTATTTTTAAAGACCGTTAGTACACGATCAGATCTAATTATACATAACGCAAACACATCCCATGAGAAAGAAACAAATAAATAACTCGAGACTGAGATGCAGCGCTCGGAACGTGACGCCCGCCAGCAGATAAGCGTCCATGCATGTATACCCAGACGACCTCCAAATAATTAGCTCAACTCGCTCGTTTCCATTTGAAGCACTTTGTTTTGGCGACTGTCTCTGCGGCAGTGTACCCTCTCCTTCCACGCGGGACTCTTTGTATACAACTACATCACACTGCAGCCAGACGGACGGACAGACGTTTCGCTTGTGCAAAGGCTGCGAGAGCGCGATCGTCACGGAACATTGGCTCCCTTCAGCGATAATAAATTCCTTTGAAAACAAGTCGTCCATTATTTTCATTGATTGTTATTGAAGGTGCGCGCGAGCTCATTATTTATCTTATACTCGACAAGCGCTTTCCAGCTGTTGTGCTGTTGCTGCTGCTATACAAATCTTGCTAACTAATCGCGCGCTTCAGAACTTATCTATAACGACTGGAGATTGTGACTTGAATTTTCGCGAGCTTAGTCGCACGGAACGAAAGCCGCGTAATTGAATGGGAGCTAAACGAATCGAATGTTTATTCGCGCGATATTACCAACTCGCTCGCGTCCTAATTAATCCATTATTATTTAACTAAGCCTTTATCATATAGTTAACAATAGACGACGTGAAACGAAAAAAGAAATATGAAAATAATTTCCCTTCCCCGGAGACACGCCTACGAAGTCTTCCTCGCGCAAATTTCCTCGCCCCGCGTGCACGCATCCTCGGAAAGCCGCGACGCGTTGGGGCGAGACGCGAAGTTGGCGAGTCCCTAATTTACACCCGGCCTCGGCCGTTAGTTGCTGCTGCCACGGCTTCTCCTCCTCCGTCGGTTAGCGCACCGCGGCCACTTGCTATATATGTATACCTACGACACAGAAAGAGAGGGAGAGACTCAGCTCTCTGGAACTTTGCCGGAGATTAAAACGCTTTAGTAATTAACCGGGTCTCCTCACCTCCTGCGCTAACTGTTAGCGAGAGCTTGCAACCCTTCTGAGCTCCCGAGCTTTTCGTCCTCTCTGGCGTACTTCGTCTTCTCGTGCGCGAGCTTTTCTCCTCCTTCTCCGCGCTGGCGCTTGCCAGGAGACTTCTCAAATTGGAGTGCGACGGAGACTGGGAGGAGAGGCTTTTTAGGTTTATTGCCAGCGAATCTTCCGTTGTTCCGGCTGTGCTTCGTGATAATTTTCAACGCGCACTTTGCCACTAGCTTCATTATGCCTTCTGCGTCGTGTTTACATCACAATCTTTGAGCATTTTCCGAGGTCTATTTTTCCAAATTCAAACGTTATGTATCTATCATAACTAAAGTAGATTTTTTAAAAGCAACACCGTTCGCATTTGGCACTCCCTAAAGAAATTAAAGCCATATATACCTCGTCGATTTCTCCTCCATTACGACCCTCTCAGCCTCTTCTCGGGGAGAAAAAAACTCGCTTCCCACTCTCCCGTCTCTCCTATACAGCGTATTTAGGGGTTGTCGCGCCTCCGCAGCCTCGCGAGTTTCCCCGGCAACGTCGCCGAGGAGTCGGCGCGCGGTTGCCATGGGCGACCCTCCCACTCCCTTTCCTTCTTTTGTCCTTCTCTATATAGCACTCCTGTCCTCAGCCGGCGGCTCGCAACGCGAGGGATTCAATTCAAGCGCCGCCGCCAAACACGGGAACGAATAATTGCGAGCTCTCGGACTCTGGGCTCTTGATTTTTATTCCCTGCTTTCCGGAATTTTCTCGGCGAGCGTGATTTCACTGCGGGATTCGGCTGCGTGTGTGACGTGACGGTTAAATTGGCTTTTTATTCGGATGGTTTGCTGCTAAGCTCTTTCCCTGAATATTTTTGTTTGCAAACTTAAATTGTCTGGCAATTTTTCTAATTAAATAAAAAATGCAATGACGATGGACGAAGGTCAGCTTAGTGGTAGTCAGTATAGCGCGACCTTTGGGAAATTATTTTCAACGGGAGAAATCGAGTGTGAAATTTCGGCTTCTGATGCTCTATACTCTGCGATGCTTTTGACATCTGGCCCGACGAATTTCTCTCACTCGCCAGGGGCTAGTCATACGCGCTTTAGATAAGCAGCAAGTGTATCTCCTTAACGACTTATGGGACTATCTAAGCCGAGTATTTATGTCGGCATTATGTTGCGTGATTGTAGTAGGTGTCGGAGACGTGCTTATTACAACGAGAGGACTTTTCATAATTTTCGAAAGTCTGCTTTTATTTGGTTTGCTATGCGCTTTTAACAATTTTAATTTGCTGAAATGGCATCTTCGATGGAAAAATAGTTTCAAAACGACTTTGTATAGGTAATAGCATGGAACCATATGTCATTACATACCATTGCATTACGAATATTGTTATTTCTATTAGCAACAAAATTTTCAAAAGTACATATCGATTTCATGCTGCACTTGAAACATAGATAGCATTTTTAAAAAGCCTATTACTTCTCCACTTCAAATAATTTGTATAACTTGAAAGATATTATTTTTTTGGTGCAGTTGTTTGTCTTTTATCTGTAAGTGTAGACTAACGACGCGCATTTAATGCAAGCGTAAAATTAGAAAGCCATTGCCCAACCCAGAATGAAATTTCTTCGGAAAAAAATGCCGACATCTGCTGCGCGGCTACCGTCGATACGAAACTTATCTCGATACGAGCAAATTTATGGCTTTATGTTTTTTCTCCATCCAAAAAAAGGAGAGCAGTCGCCCATATATTTCTATAACGATTAAATTAAGTCGAAAGTTATAAAGCAGTTAAAAACTACTAAAGCTCGCTGCAAGAACGCAAGCCACATCGAGTTATAATCAAGCTCGTAAAAATTCTTCCCACGAGGCATTCAAAATGAAATTTGCCACATTAATTCTCGCGCATCACACACACACTCGCTCTTGTAGAGGCAAAAAATTACAAGATTCTCCCCGCGTATATATATACATCTTCATATTCTCGGAGCGCCGACAAATCCATCCAAATCCAAAGGCCACTTTTTCACAATTGAGACATCGCCGCTTCTCTCTCTCTCTCTCTTCCCCAGCGCACAACTGCACACACACACACGCCCGGTGATTTGCGCGGTGCGAAGATTACAAGCTCGCGGCGCTCGAAAAACTCGCGCTCGGCGGTCACGACGATAAAACGAAGAAAACCTCTCGCGCGGCCCCAGAAGGAGAACACGAAGAAGACGAAGAAGAAGAGAGAAAGAGTGCGAGAGAAGAAGGTGGAGAGCAGCTCGAGCAGTCGCTCCGGGTTTATGAAAAATTGATCGAGCGCGATATCTTACGTTTAAGCGAGTCTCCGCGAGAGAAGCGGGGCACGCGTCGGCCATACATCAAATAACGCGGACGCCGACGAGCTTTAATGCCCTGCGACTTAAATAACGATACACGGCGGCGCGGCCGCAAGCGGGAGCGGAATAGCAAATAATCCAAGCTGGAATTAGATTGTGCGCACTTGCGCTACTACGTTGCACCCTATATAGTTCGGTTATATGTACTCGCTTATTCATCGCTGGGGTTGCCGAGGATCAAATTTTTATTTCTCGATATACGTCGTGCTGGACACAGCGATACAGCTGTACGAGAGCGAGTTCATCGAAAAATAATAAAATTGCTGGTAAAACTTTCAATCGTTATACCCACGGCTGTTGGTAGTTCTCGAGCGCTTTCGATAAACTTTTCTCCTGCAAGCTTCTTATCAACTTTCATAATACAATATAACTCGAGGGAAGGCAGGGGGAAAACAGAGTGTCTTCCACGCGCAACTTTTCCGTCGGACGACTCGCGCTACAAATTCCCGAGCAGTCGATTCGCCATGGCGACCGAAACGACTTGGCTAACAAGGTGTTGCCGCCGCACGGCTGTCCCTCGTTCGAGCAGACAAGGAGAGAGAGAGAAAGAAAAAAGTCCGCGATAGAAGGGAGAAAATGACGTATAACACTGCGCGTTCTAACGTACATAAGCTCGCTGATTCGTAAAAATGTTACCAATTTAAGGTGATTAATATTTAAGGTGATTAAGCAATCAGCCAGTAGTATAGAGTATGCTGCGCAATTCACTTCGACCCCATCTGAAAGAAAAAAGCGCGACGCAGATCGACACGCGCGGATCGCCTCGTAAACCTATACTACCGCGCTTTCCCTTTCGAGCATTAACCATCAGCATCAGTAGCAACGAAGTCGTCCGCCAACGACGACGGGGAGAAGGCTACAGGAAAGGGGAGAACGAGGAGAGGGGACTAATTTTAATTTCCTAATTTTTCCTCGCCCGAGGCGAGAGAGCACTTTCTTCTCCCTCCTGCACTTCCTGCTCCCTTATATATACTCCAGTTCCCGAGAGTAAGCTCGCTCGCGCACGAGCAGCGCGGCTAATTTCCTCGGAGGAAGAGAATAGACGTATAATTACTTAACGCCTCCGAGAGACCCTTGCCTCCCTCTCCCTTCCCGTCGTCGTTCTCTCTTTACCTCTATAACCCAGGCTTTTATTAAAACCGCGAAGCCTGCAAACAAAAAGATCCGCCCGCGCGATACATAAGAATCATCACTATTATGCTGAGAGTGAGAGAGCAAGCGAGAGAGCTTATCTGGTGCGCGCATTTACGTCTCGTTAATGAACGAGAATTTAATTAATTTCTCCTCGCGGAAATTGGGCATTAAAAATGGCGCGTTGCGGTTTTTTCTCGCTTTCATTCGGGCCCCTCGACTGAGCAAATATCATTCCTCGCGTGCAGAGGAAGCTAAACTGTTTTTATACGCGCGCGCGCGCAGAGAGATTAATGGATTGGGATATAATTGAGACCCTAATTAAGTCGTATACTGAAGTGAGCTCTTTATACGCGGAGGAATTCTCGGTCCTTCTTCTTTCATTTTCAAGTGAAAGAACTCACTCGAATGGCAATGCGCGCACAATGCCTCGCATTAATTATCATTCTTGTTTGCCGAGATATCAGTCTAATTATACTATACCGATATTACATGAGTTGCAAAAATCAAATTGATCTTCTAACGCTGCGCTGACATTCTTATCAACTTTTACCGCGTACACACGTCATTTATTTCAATTTCTTATCTATGCAGTACTTAATCTTTGAGTGCATGCACTGCAAAGACATGCAAAAATACGCAAAAATACTCATATAGTGTATACGACACAGCGCTAAAGTCCACCGTTGCATAATGTATTTTTCACGCGAACAATCTTTATTACCCTCCTAATCGCGCGAAAAAAAAATAATAAACAAGCTGTTGAAAGTTCAGCATGCAGCTCCCCAAATCAATTTTTCGAAAATCACCCATCAGCAAATACTGCAGGCCGGAGCAAGTCTCGCACTATTTTTAGAGTACATTGAATTCCCGTGCTCCTGGCTCGGGCAAAAGGAGAGCTGGCCTTATCAGCGCCAATAAAGTCCACTTGACCTGGAAATCCGCCAGCAGCAGCAGCAGCTCTCCTCTCGCGCTTCCTCTCCTCTCGTCCGTGTGTGTAAAACGATACCAGCCGCCGCGACGACTGTGTGCATGCACGTACCCCTACTTTCTTTCCGTCCCGAAAATCCAGGCTGCATCTATAGGCTGCTCTGCAAAAAAGCTGCCCCGCAGAAAAAAAAAGCCAACGAGAGAGGTAGCAGCAGCATCTCGCGAGAGCCTGATAGCTAAAACGATTAATAGGAATATAAATTGATCACTTTTTGCTGGCCCTCGCCAGTAGCGAATCTCGCGCTGCTCTCGCGTTGGTGGTGGCTTTGAGAATCTGGCAGCAGCATCAGAGAGTTCTGTGTATGCTCGCGCTCTTTAGAGAGCGCGGAGTGGGGGAAGATAGCGGCCGGAGTGGGGATAGAGCGGTTAGCGCTAGGGAGGAGCCATCTTGCGAGCGCGAGCTCAGCAATTGATTCGCCCCCACCGCGATTCAATTCACGTAGCCGGAAAAAACAGAGCTGTCTGGCCGAGTAGGTGGGGCTTGCCTGAGCTGCGGCTCGTCCCGATTGGCGCTAGACTGGCAGCGCCGATCCCCGGAAGCCACCGCTACCGCGACCAATGGCGTCGGGTCCTATGTTACCCGTGAGTGCGAGAGAGATCGAGTCAGGCTGGAGAAAGACGGAGAGGCTGGCTCGTGGATCGAGCCGAGCTGCCGAACGAGGGGGGCAAGAGACCTCGAGAGTTGTAGTATGCTCTGGCCAGATAGTGCTGTGCCGTCGCCTCGTGCCCTCGTGCCGCTGCCGCTGCTGCTGCTGCTGCTGCTGCTGCCACCGTCGACCGGTGTTTTCTGTCTGAGCGCAGCGCTCGGCTTTTTTGACACTGGCAGCGCGCGCCCGAGCTCGATCATCAGCTGATCGTACTGGCGAGCTCTTCGATGTGCGATTGGCGTCGATGAAAAGATTCTTCTTTTAACGATGAGGAGGAAAACTGGAGTATTACAGTGAGAACGTTGGATTGCTGTTGTTGTTGCTGCTGCTGCTGCTGCTACTGCTGGTTTACCAATTGTGCGACGGATCAGCTGAGAAGTGTTGTTTACTTGTTGAGAGACGTACAGGAGAATTGACACGGAAAGAAAGTGAATCCAGATGTCGTTTGCTGGACTTTTCCTCGAAAAAAAATCAAGGAAAACCACGTGACCGGTGTCAGTTGTCAGAATTTTGACAGCTGTCAAGGTCGGTACAACAAGTAACTTGCTCTACTCTTGCAACGCTGAAAGAGTATTGCGAAAGACAACCAAGAAAACGCGCGATATTCACCTTGTTCGCGATCCGACGGCAAGCAGCGGTTCACCCACCGCAGCAACAGCACTTGTTTCCTGCACAGTGAGTTGTGAAATGGAATCATTGTCATCGGAATCGAACTCTCCTAGACTGACCTGTATGCGTGACTAGAACAGTGTGTAGCATAATTATATACTGACAAAGTGTATAGCAGTCGCGAGTCTCCCAAGCAGAGAGTGCAGTGCTACGCAACGAAAGCAAAGACAGAACAGAAGCTGGCGGTGATGCTGGACAAGAGGATATCCCAGCCCCTGAAAAACAGACTGGACTAACTCGACCAATCTCTGGGTCGTAGAAAAACAACGCGCGTGGAGGTGGTGTGACCAGTTCCTCGTCGAAAAGACGACTCGTAGCCGTCGTTGTCGCTGTCGTGGTCGTGCCCGCGCGTCTCCGGCGGCGCCGACGCCGACACCCACGACGCGAAGCTGATACCAAACATGGTGCTGGAGCCGGGAGGTGGCCTGTCGTTTCCGCCGCCTCCTGGCGCCGGTGCAGCCGTCACCGCGGGCTCGGGTTCCGGCAATTCCGGCAGTAATGCCGGCTCACTGCTCGGTCCCACGCGGCTCTTTCAGAGGGCGACACCCGTCTTTCCGTTCCACCTGCCGGGCTGGCACCATCCGGTCCTGGGCCAGGTCCAGAGCCAGGTTCAGCAGTCCTTGCAGGCCCAGCACCAGGTCACCGCGGCCGCGGTCAGGTTTCTGAGCCATCACCCGCATCATCCGCACCCGGCGCTGGGTAGCCATCCGCTGGTGCCGGGGATCGGACCTCATCACCCGGCGGCTCATCATCTGCACCACGCCGGCGATCACAACGACGACGACGACGATAAGAAAGGTGAGTCTTGTGAGTGTCGTGAGCATTATTATTTATTTATTTATTTTTTCATATTCTCGGTTCAGATGGTTTTCGTGAGAATGCGCATGATACGTTTGTGTACAGGCTTCTACGGGGAAATAGCTTAAAGCTTTTTGAAAAATCAATTTTACGGAATTATGCATACGTCGAGTATGCAAAGTTATTCCGCGACAGGTTTTCGTAAGACAGGTCAAACGTAAAAACGTAGTTACTGCGGCGATGATTCTCATACAAATTTTGTCGATGGAAATCCTTCTGACGCTCGAAACAAACAATTTCAATGACACGCCATGAGTATTCAAATCTCCCGACTGAATTCGCTTACGAAAAAAAAAAACAATTTCTTCGACTCCCTAATCGGGTATTTATGCTCGACATATACTCGATTAAAATCCCCCAACGACATAATGAATCGCGCGATAAATAATTCAAACGCTTCTTGCCTTACGCAGTGCCATTGCCTCCTTTCCTATATTATAGTCTGGCAAAAAAAACGTGTATCGACTCAATCTACTTCGAAGTAGCGAGAGAGAATGAAAAGCACCGCGAGCAAATTTCCGGTTAAACGAAACCTTTCGTTATATAGAGAGAACTCCAAAAAAGCCGAAGTAAATCACGCAACGCGATTAACTGGAAATCACGAGCAATAAACAGGCCGGCAATTTTCGCGCAAAAGTTGCGAGTTAATTCCTTCTTAACAAAGCCGCGGCCAATAACGTGCTCCGATTCGTCGCACGCTCAATCGGTCCCTTCCGGTGCACGGCCACTATAATATATAGCTTATATCGAGACGCGGACAAATATCTTGCACGGCTCTACAGCGCTTTGCTAAATTTCTTCAGCGGGACAGGACACTTGTATAGCTCGAGCAGCATGAGTTTGTACTTTGAGTCAGATTTTTCTGATTGATAGTTTTTCAGATATGAGTGCATCAACACAGTCGATTAAGGTTTTTTCCTAAACGCACTGTGCTAAAAAAACTTTGTTAATCAATTGATTGCCATTCAGTAGCAGAATCGAAACGATTTTAATTACTTTTCAATTTGAATAATGTATTTTTTTATTCAAAACAACGCGCAGACTTATAATTCTTGAGTAATACGCCATGATTTCTCTGTTAACTCGGTTTAAGAAAATTTAGCCGATGGCAGAGTGAGAGTTACATTTTTCCTCCTTTAAAAATATTGCTATTTCTTAGTCAGAAACAATCGTCGTAATAGAATAAATCATATGCAAGCCCACGGAAGTCCCAATTCTTCCGCAGTACACTAAAAAAGCTCGACACAATAAAGTCTAATCTGCCATTGCCATAGCCAGGCGACTGATTAAATTAGAACCCACGAAAAAAGCCGTGTGTTACGCAACACACCGATCACAGCAGAGGTGTGACAGTCTCGCTTTTTTCCTCCCATTATAACCTACACGTGCCAGTCTCGACCGCACAGTATAGTAGTTGTTCTCAATGTAGCGCTTTAGTGCCGCACGCGCGACGTTCACAAAGCCACACGACAACGGTGACAACAATGAGCTGCACGAGACTGAAAAGACAGACGAAACTAGAGAAAGTGGTCTGCCGGGAGTTTCGTAACGCGGTCAATCATAAGATCGTTGCCGAGCATCCCGTGGGATCGCTTAGACCGCTCTCGCGCTAGTCTGTATATACACATACTCCTTATACGTTCGCTCCCCTGTACCGTCGGCACCCGAAAATCCGTGAATCGCGATCCGACAGTGCGTGATATGCCCCTCTGCTCTGCAAAAAAGGGGCCAAGGGTGTGGGTGGAAACTGAGGTTGTTTTTCATCGGGATTACGTGATTCGATTTGGACGAGGGAGAGAAAGAACCTGCTGCTGCTGCTGCTTCTGCTTTTATTGCGATTATGGGTAGAGAGGTTTCGCGGATTTGCGGGGATAATGTGTTTGCGAGGTGCTTGTTGGGGCGTAATCGCTCTTTATTGACTGCTGAGAGCGAGGTTATTTGTGTTGTGTTGATGTCTCGTGAGATGTGTGCAGAGATGTAATTTTTTATTCACGTCATAACAAAGTGTTAAAAACCGGTATTGGGGATCGAAATTCAAAGAAAGTGTATTATGTACGAATTTCGAAACACAATCTCCTCGTGTAACAATTTCGGTTTGTTACGAGCAGCATTAAATTTATATTTAAAACTTAATTACCACTCACTGTCAGTACAGAAGGTATAAAAACCGTAAATTTTTCACTTTTTACGCGCGTTATTTTTTTAGCCTGCAGAGCAATTTGTTACGCAGTGCTTCATAAACATGATTTATCTCAAATGGTCGCACGCAAAAAAAAGAAGGCGACGTTGAAAAAATTAATTACTTTTATTTTCCAAGCTGCTATTAGTTTAATTAATTTGCCGCGTTGATGCGTCCATGTCTCTTGTGATACGGATATGAATAGCGCGAAGGTCGCAAATCACCATTAGCTCGCGAATCGAATTTCTGAAGCCATTTGAAAAAAAAAGAAAAAAAAGCCCAGAAAATACCCCAGACAGCCATGCGAGGGAGTATCATTGTTCTTCCCACAGCTTCAATCCATCATCACCGTAAACTTTTCCACTCTCACACGTGTATAGCCCGAGAGCTAAAGAGCTTTCATTTTGCGCAATGGAATTGGTTCTTCAAGGGGGTAGGTTGCCTCTGTGTAGAAGCAGAGAGCCGCGCGAAAAGTCAAGATTCCGCGTTGCGGCAGGGCCGCTTCGCGCAGCCTCCGCTCGTTAAATGCCTTTAATGGTCGATCGTTAAAGCACCGCGCGCGTACAACTCTCTGCGTTTCTCGCGCGGCGCGAGCTTAATTCCCGCTCTTTTCGCAATTTCGCGCATGTTGCACGTCCGACGTGCAGAGAGAGAGAGAGAGCGGGAGAACAAAAATGAATGCTCTACATTCTTCAAATGGACGGACGTGTACGTGCGTATAATATTATGAAGGAAGAATCACTGGTCTAGGGCCGGTCTCTCTCTCTCTCTCTCTCTCTCTCTCTCTCTCTCTCTCTCTCTCTCTCTTTCTCTCTCTCTCTCGAGGTTTTATATGCGCGATGACTCGGATGTTTGAGGCGATTTTTTCACATACGAAATGGATTTGGAAAACAACTATGTTAAGTGATTTACGTAGCTCTTGTCGTCGTATTTTTCTTCATCATTGAAAAATCGCTGTGCATCTGAATCATCACTTCCAAGTAAATAGCGATAAGATTACTTCGTTTTGAAGATTTAAACTACTTTCACATCTTGGGTAATTTTTCATTAAAATTGACATACGCAACCAAAACGACTCAACAATATTTAAGGATCGCACCCAGCCAAGAGAAAACTCAGCAAGGCTCTCCGAGAATCGCAAAATCACCGTCGCGCGCTGCACATGTCTCTCCCCGGCTCGTTTCGCGAAACTCTGTCCCATCCATTTCGCCTCAAAGTCCTCGAGCACAATGGCAACGCGCGCAGCCTCCAAAGACGCGCAAAAAACAGCCTCACTGTCCGCCAGAGTCTAAAAATCGCCGCGCGAAGAGACAGGAAAGGAAGGAAGGAAGCAGTCCGGTGGCTGTTGGCCGTCTGGAGAGTTATACAAGTCTCGAGACGCGATCCTTGCCGTGTTATACACTGCACGCCTGTATAGACAACGCAGGCACAAAACTCTGCGTTCCTTGCTCGCGGAGAGGAAGACAGAGAGAGCGAGAGAGAGAGAGGCATCGAAAAAGGAGAAAGAGAAGCGACGCAGCGACTGCGCGCGCGGGGTAATAACTTAATTTAAACTAAACTACAGTTTAATAATTCCCGAGCACAAGCCGTGCAGCGCTGGAAAGAGAGTGAGGGGAAGATGCGCGCCGCAGCGCGGCAACCGGCAATTTCCGAGCCGCCGTTAACTGCCGGTCGTTAGTCCCTTTTCAAAACTCCTTTTCATCCTCCTTTTTTCGTCCTCTCCTTCTCTCTCTCTCTCTTTCTCTCCTCCCCTCCGGCGAGTCCCTGGCTCAGTGTCTTCCTCCGTGCTTTTTTCCATCGCTGTTTGCTGCGCGCACGGAAATCGCGCGGTCCGTCGGCTTTTTTTTCGTAAGAGAATTTTTATTGTTAAAACGAGCGTCGGGAGTGCGCTCGAAATTGATTTGTCTTTACTGGAAGTGTCGTTATACTTTTGTTCGCGGCTATGTTTTTTTCTCCCTCTCTCTCTCTCCCTCGAGAGAGAGAAAGAGCAATTGTGATAATGATTGGGAGTATATTTGTGGCGAGGAATTCGTAGTAGTACCGTTTTTGAGTTCTCGGCAAGTGGGATTCCGCTCATTAGAATCGTAATGGTCATCCGCGGAGCAGTAACAATAATGCGACTGCAGCTTTTTTCAAACTTCCAGTTATACTATATACAGATAGCGTGGATGATAAATAGCACGAAGAAACTTTCTAATTAAAAAATACCCCAGCAGATTATAGGCCAACAAAGCGCTCGAGTCTCTCGGAAGATAGTGTACAGGCTAGCTGAGATAGCTTTTCTTTTATTGATGACCTATCATCAACTAGTTGTCACAAGCCCCGATAAAACTTTTCAGTTAACGTCATCCCCGCCGCTCGATTCGGTGAATGTACCAGAGCTGCGCGGCAGCATATCCGCTCTATTAATACTTGTTAATGAGAATTTATCATCGCTCGAGTGAAAGACTCCGAGAAAAATGCTTATCTTCCATCATGTGTTAAACGCGGAATACGTGTTTTTCGACGACACATACACGAAGTAAAACCAAACAGTTTTGGACTGGCCTTTCCCCCTACCGCCTGAACCTTCCGGCTCTATAGTTCCTGGCTAGCCACGACAGGTGGCGCATTCGCACTTTCCTATTTCCCTCGTGTTAATCCGCGCGCCAAGTGTATAGATGGCGGTGTGCGAAAACCGCCTATTTTTTACTTCTACTAGCTTACCGAATCCTGAATTCTTTTCACTCTTAAAGCGGGTTCGTTTCGACGCGTAAGTAAGTATCCGTTATTACTTCTTAGTAGGGGAGGCGCACCTGTGTTAAAATGTAGATCCTCTCGCTAACAAGACAAAACGATCGAAATCATCATTCACTACTAGAGTCTTCTTCAAAGACTATTCAGCTGCCGTTTCTTAGTAGCGAAATTAGCTCATTTTCAATTTGGCCAACTACATCACTTCACAAAAGACTCGAGTTTCACGTTTTGCGCCGCGCAGCGTTTAGCACACATGCCGCGCCGTCTATAGAGTAATTTTCGAGAGCGCTTGCGTGTCCCGAAAAGGTGCGGATCCATTCACTCGCCTCGGCTGTTTCTCGCTCTGCGCAAATTGAATCGTCAAAAATTGCCGCCGCCGCTGACCTTCCCCGCAGAAAATTACTGGCTCTCGAGCCATACTCGGACGCGATGGACGTACTAACGACCGGCCTGGGCGAGAGAAGCTTCAGCTGCGTGTCAATGCTGACGGATGCAGGCTACTTTTTTCGAGAGCGTCGAGGTGGTGAGCGGCTCTTTTGGCTATACTTGCAGAGATATTTCTTCATCGCGAGAAAGACTGTTGTCTGCGCTTGCTTGTTGATGCGGACAACAATGCGACTCTCGACTCTTGTGTATAGCCTAATTGCTCTATACTGTATACGCACAAAGAGTCTAGAATGAAAACAGATGCATGCTAAATTGGCCGGCAAAGTAGTCCAGCGAAAATTTACGCAAACTTCATTCATACCTGTCCAAATTACCGTGAACTCGACGCCGCGATTCTCGAGCATAAAAGAAACTCGTTTTTTGGTGTAAGAAGCCGCCGTGCCGCGACTTTATTACTCCAGTGATTCGCTCATTTTTCACTCCTGAGGGCTTCGCAGACTCTCGGCTATATATATAGCTATACTGCAGCAAGTCGACGTCTTTATCAATTCTCCACGAAATCTCTTAATTCTCCCCGGCGGACACTCGGGTATAACCTCATTAACGCGAGAGCTCGGCTACCGCGTATATATACTCGCAGCTCCGGCGTTTTCCAAGAAAATTACAGAGTCTCTCGCGCCGAATCGTCAGAATACTAATCCATCACGCGCTACTACTGCCTCAGCGACTGCTTTTTGCGCCTTAATAAATTAGCGGATTGGGATATAATAACTCTCGACGGATATTGCTTTTCCGACTGAGTGACGAGCTGCTGATTGCGCGGCTACCTGTTTATAATTCAAGAGAGAGAGGGAGGGAAGGAGATCGGATTGCTGTATATAGAGGTAGACGATAAAATTCGCTTGTTCGAGGTGTCAAGTCTTTCGAGGACGGGCTCGCGCATTTATTACTTTCACTCGTCGTCGGCGCTGCTGCACTTGCTCGTGACATTTCACGCGAATTCGCGTGTATAAGTATAGGCTCCGAGAGAATCTTTCTTTCTTTTTTGCGTTATTCAATTCGGTCAGACACACATATTTTTGCGAGCGCAGTCGCAAAAACAAGAATTTAATTATAGTACAGTACTCCACAATGACATGACTGATACGAGTTTGACTTTCGAACGACTACTGGCGCCCGCGTATTTTTCGTGCCGACGATCGATATGTCGTTAAGAAGTATATCAAAATAATGGCTTCTCATTAAAAGCGCCGCCGCCGCCACATTATATTTGTCGGGTGCGCAGAAATGTTTATTTTACTTTCACCCGCGTATATAGCATCAGCGAAATTCCAAATTTCCCAAGTGTTTCGGGACGAGAATATTTCGTTCTCTCGGAGTGAAATACGACAGTTTTCGCCGACGTTCGAATTGGATTTACACTACGTTGTTATTATGCTTGTTTATTCAATAATGAAAAGACTCCGGAGCAGTGCCGCCGCGATACACTCCGGAGAGAAGATTTAATTAGTTATAAAAAAATCTTCTATCTATCCAAAGTTTTTTAATTACGCGCCTCGACTGTTTACACTCTTCTAAGGATAAACTCATATAAGGAGTTTAAATGCTGTTATCTCCGAGCAAGAGACTTTTCAGAGTTAAGAGGTTATCACTCTTTCCACGTTGAAGGAGAAAAATTGAAAATGATGCAAGAAAGAGCAAGAGGAAATACCGCTCGAGGGAAAGAGAGTCTCATCGTCGGAGAGGAAAAAGTCGAATCTTTGAAAGGTCGATTTTTCTTCGGAAATAGAGTAAATCGGACGTATCTCGGGAGACGCGCTCGAACGCATGAAAAAAAAGCTCTCGCGCTATCATTCTCCTTCTCTTTCTCTCTCTTTCTCTCCGCTATGCGCGGTCCTTCTCGTTCGATTCTCCGTCTGACCGTCAGCCCCGAGGACAGACGCTTTGTCATCGGTGATTTTTCTTCTTTACGGAAAGTTTTTTATCCCCGAGTATCGAGCGCGGCTTTTTCTCGGTCTACGACTGTATTTTCGCGCGTGCTGGTCTCATGACGATTTCTTATCTGCGGCTACTGCTGCGCGCCGGGAAAGAAAGCGTCGGAATGAGATTGATTGATTACGAGCTTATTGTACCGTGCCGCTGGGTTACCCTGGACTTTTTAATGATGCGATTGTTTTTTGCCACCATCAGTGCAGCAGCAGCAACCTATATACTGTTTTGTTTTAATGCCGACGTGGCGTAGACAAAAAAAGGTGTTTGTTGGCGCTCTTTTTCTCGCTCTGATTTGATGCCGTGTATTTCGCTAATGTTCGTCTAATTATAGAAGTGATTCAAGTTGATGAACTACAAAAATGAAATTACGAAAAGATTACAGAGTCCGTCGGGTACAAGCTACATGTCTCCCTCCGTTAGTACACGCAATAACCATCGGCGAATCAATAAAAGTCAGATCATCATTACAGACGCGTCTGTATAAATCGTCCGAGTCGCGTTACCGATGCCTCCATCGGTAAATTAAAAGGAAAAACGGGTGCGCGAAAACGCCGATGTGTAAAAGTTCGAAAATACGAGCGCGTGTTCGAAAAGGAGCAAAACATTGTAATTAAATACTCTGAGTTACGGTGTAGGGAGGAACTCGAGCGCGCAGTGTATAAGGAGTTAAAAAGACGGACCGCGCCAAGGTGCGGGAGAGCAAGAGTCAAAGGTAGGCGGGAGTAAAATTGTGGAAGCTCTCTCTCTTTCTCGTTCTCCTGGACTATAAATACGCGGTATTTATACGCTCGGCTAATTGTCTCGGCCGATAAGCATCTCCCTTTATATTACTTTTCAACTTTCTTTCCCCGCGCGCGGCGCTGCTAATCGCGTTACAAGCCTCCCCCCTGTATAATAATATATGTACACGTTCATAATATACATATATATTTTTCTTGTGGGAAGTAAGGCGGCGCGCGCGGCGAGTGAGGTATATAATTGTTCTGTAATTTTCGTGGATAAGACACCGGTGCGCGAAATCGCCTATCGCGGCGGGCTCCGCTCTACCTTTTTTTACGGCTTAATGTTCTTAGTTGCTTGTTTCTGTCGATTTATGATTTTTTTTCTCTCTTTCTCGGCTGCTGCTGCTAGTCGGTATATAGTTCTTCTTCTTTTCGTGAGTCGAAAGTTTGTTTGACGCATGCGCTGATAAGAGGCTGTGGGGGATTTTTTTCCTTCGAGTTCTTCCTCTTTTTTTACGGTGAAAACCGATACTCGGCGCTGGTGAAAAATAGATTTTCTTTATGAGCGGCAAACACGATTTACTCGGATCGCGGAAAAAGACGAGTTCGTTCTCTCTCGGCAATTATCAAGAGCGCGGTTAATTACAAGCATCTTGCGAAAGGCTGTTATTTAATTCAATGAGACACGCGGCGGCCGCGGCTGCGCAGAACTTCTGCAGCGTTTCATAATGACCATTAAATCAATTACATGAGATCCATCAGGTCGAGAGGCTCGTATTGTAAGAAAGTGCCAAAGAAATCGTTAGTGCACCTGCAGCAGCGCCGCCGTATGTATATATACGCGATATGTCTTGGGCTATCAATTACTCGGCTAACGCGTGGAGTATATTGTGTAACGGCACACGTACTTTCCATAAATTACAGATGGCACGCATTGCATGCTTCTCGGCTCTCGACGAATCGTCAATTACACGTACCGTCGCAAAATGGCGATCCACATCCGCTATAGTCCATTTTTCTCGATCTGCTTTTCAAGGCACGCACATAATAATAATAATAGCTGTTTGATCCTAATTCTCAACTCAATTGAGATACACCGTATCATTCCGGGAGTGTGTGTCTATATCTTTGGGAAATTCGAAAAAATTAATTATACCGCTCATGCAGGTCATCAGGAGAGCCATTTCAATTAGGCTCGCACAGAATACGGACTATCTGGCGAGCACGCGCGATTGGCTTTCCGAGAATAAGCCGCAGCGAGAGCGCAGATTATAGCCGGCGAATTTCGCAAGCATCATACACAGTAGCGCGCGCTATCGTCGAGCTGATATAATTGAAAAGACACTTTCAATCGCTCTCTCGTCTAAATATAATCCCAACGCGCAACTTAAACAAATGCGTATATGTATAAGAAACTATTCCTTTCTCGCCATAAACAACATCTTCCCGCGGCATGTATCCCATTATGCGTGCAGCTTGTTTGCCCGCAGTTCGATCCCGTGGCGGCTATGCGTTGAATTTTGCCTGCCGCGTCGATAATTATTTAACGCCGCTCGCGCGCGAGCGAGATATCCCGTATACATACAGGCGGCGCGCAAATATTATATTAGCGGCTGTACTGCACGAGCCAGAGTGAAATTTCGCTGGCGGCGCGATAATTAAAATTGTTATTTATTGCGGGCCGGTTCGCATGTATATACGTGCGAACGAGCTCTAATCGGAGTCTCTTGCGTAAACCGCATAAGCTTGCGTGCTTGTATATAGGTGCACGCGACCTTCCGAAATGCGACTCAATTTTGCGGCTTCTGAAAACCCGATATGATGCGGCTCTCTAAATATTAGGGACTTTGAGCTGTTTTGTTTGTTTACAAGCTGCTTTTTGTTGTGGTTTATCACCTCTCGGTTATTAATATACGCGTTGAGAGACAGATTTTACTGCGAATAATCCGAGCGGAGAGTGTTGGCGAAGCTTATAATAATAGTGTCCGCGCGCGTTCGAAATCAAACTTGTTTTCAACACACAGCGGCGGGAACTAAAACGTTACTTACCGGATTAATTGAAATGCGGTCGTAATAGAAAACGAAACGGCGTTTTTGCTAATGCGTCAGTCACACTACGTGACTCTCGGCTGTTTGTAATCTACCTTACGGCTATATCAAGGCTCGAGAGCGACGTATTAATTTAGCCTAACGCGATGTCCCAATTTTTTTTACGACTCTCGATCAACAATACGTGTATCGAGTGAACGTAATACGACCGATGGAATAGATCACTCGATACGACAGTTTCTTCTGAATAAACATCGACTCTCTCTCTCTCTCTCTCTCTCTCTCTCTCTCTCTCTCTCGAGCGCGCGCTCTATTCAGCGAAGGCGATTACAAAACACGAAACGATAATAGCAGCGACCAGAGGCGTTTGTCGAAGAGTACAGTAGAACAAAAAAATAATCCGATCCCATTAACACATACTTCATACATCTCGCGCGAAACCTGCCATTATAAATCTGCCGACCGAAAACGACATAATTAAATAATAGCCGGTTATACTTTGAGAAAAAGGAAAAAATCTGTATAGCCGGTCAGAGCTCGAGGAGAGCCGTAATTAACGAGCGACAATTCTTCGACATCCGCTATACTCTCAGAATAATCGAGCCGTGTCTTAAGTGAAATCACAGACTGTCTCTTGTCTCTCTCTCTCTTTGGCGCATTAATAATCCGGTGTAGCGGTACTTTATACAGCCTCGACGACAGAAAAAATGCGGTGATTTCGATCGTTATATATATGTGTGTGTGTTGCGAGAGCGCGGGCCGTTTAAAACAATCGACGCGGCGCATCGAAGTCGCACGCGACTACGCGAGTGACACGCCAGAGGGTAACAAACCCGTGTGGCGTAATTGGGCCCCGAGCAGCCCCTAAGGCTTTATATTCACCTGAAAATCGACTGACTGACTGCGAGCAATCGCTTGCTTGCAAGCCTACAATTATATGTGCTGGGGTGAAAAAAAACGTCGCGATAAGGCGCTGCGCTCTACTGCAGTGATTTCTTTAACAGCTCACTTCGACTGACTGATTCCATATATGAATATCGAGCTTTTTTATTGTATTTGAATTGTATACATTGTTTACTCGAATTGATCGATGCGTGATGGAAAAATCTCCGACACACTGTGTAATTTCGTAATCATTATAAATCACTGCTTCGTTGCATTGATCAAGATTGCGTAGCGTGTGTATTAGGCCTGTATAATTGATAAAGATACGAGGTATACGCTATACCATCACGATTAACTTATGTATAAAGTTATTTCGACTTTTAGTATACAGCGAGAGCTATAGCAGCATTCGAAACAATGTGGAACAACGTGTAAAACAATAAAGTGCAAGCGGCGTATCTGTGAAAGCGCATTCGCGCGATCTCGCCTTTGGATAAATGCAAAACTCGCGCGATACATTCAATTTATGAGAGCCGCATTAGCGCGCGGCAAACGATCCATCACAAAGCCTAATTCCAGTCGAGAAATGAACTCTCTCTCTCTCTAGAGCCCTTCGTATATACAGGTATTGTATAATATATATACGAG
>UCOJ01000799.1:0-64228 GCA_900474305.1 Cecidostiba fungosa | reverse complement strand
TACGCGAAGATCCATTACTAGAGTTGCACCGCGCAGATTTAGTGCATTCTGCTGCCATGGCTCTGGATCGCAGCGGTCTTATCAAATACGATCGCAAGTCTGGTAACTTCCAAGCTACCGAGCTGGGTAGAATCGCTTCTCATTACTACTGTACTCATGAGACTATATCTACTTACAATCAACTGTTGAAGAGGACGCTTAGCGAGATTGAACTATTCCGTGTATTCTCTTTGTCAAGCGAGTTTAAAAATATCAATGTAAGGGATGAGGAGAAATTGGAATTGCACAAACTAATGGAACGCGTGCCAATTCCAATTAAAGAAAATATGGAGGAGCCCAGCGCAAAGGTGAATGTGCTGCTTCAAGCTTACATCTCTCAGGTGAGAATTTATTACTATCTAAAATTATTACTTAATAATTAAAAATGTACAACTGAAAATACTTTCATCATTTTATTTCAGCTGAAACTTGAAGGTTTTGCCCTCATGTCTGACATGGTTTATGTTACTCAATCCGCTTCTCGTCTGATGCGCGCAATTTACGAGATTGTATTGTTCCGAGGCTGGGCCCAATTGGCAGACAAATGCCTCTCGCTTTGTAAAATGATTGATCGACGTATGTGGCAATCTATGTCGCCGTTACGACAGTTCCGTAAAATGCCCGAAGAAATCGTAAAGAAAATTGAGAAGAAAAACTTCCCATGGGAGCGGTTATACGATCTCGGACCCAATGAAATCGGCGAGCTTATACGCGTGCCCAAGCTTGGGAAAACGATTCACAAGTATATACACCAGTTTCCAAAACTGGATCTTTCCACACACATTCAGCCGATTACAAGATCAACATTGCGCGTTGAATTAACAATCACTCCTGACTTCATGTGGGATGAGAAAGTACATGGTGCATCGGAAGCGTTCTGGATTCTTGTGGAGGATGTCGATTCTGAAGTGATTTTGCATCACGAATTCTTCTTGCTCAAGGTACAATTTATTTTTAAATCTCCTTGTATCACAATTTATGATCAATTTCTCTATTTACATCTACAATATCCGCTTCCTTTTATTTCAGGCTAAATATGCAGGCGATGAGCATTTAATTAAATTCTTTGTACCGATCTTTGAACCATTACCCCCTCACTACTTCTTGCGTGTAGTCTCCGACCGATGGATCGGTGCTGAAACACAATTGCCAGTAAGTTTCCGACATTTGATCTTGCCGGAAAAGAATCTACCACCAACTGAATTGTTAGATCTTCAACCATTACCAATCACGGCTTTGAGAAATTCCGTGTTCGAGAGCCTATACACGGAGAGGTTCCCACAATTCAATCCTATTCAGACGCAGGTATGCCATAACGATTTGATAATACTTCTTAAAATCTATACTTAAATTATAAAGTTTCATCCTTCTTTAATCAGGTATTCAATGCTGTTTATAATTCTGACGATAACGTATTCGTCGGTGCACCGAGCGGCTCCGGAAAAACTACAATAGCCGAATTCGCCGTTCTGCGTCTGATCTCTCAAAATCCTGATGGCAGATGCGTATATATGGTGAGCAAAGAAGCGCTCGCCGAAATTATCTATATTGACTGGGCATACAAATTCAAAAGTCTCGGTAAAAAAGTCATACTTTTAACTGGAGAGACCGGGACAGATCTGAAGCTTTTGGCCAAAGCGCAGATCATCATCACAACCGCGGACAAATGGGACGTCCTCTCGCGTAGGTGGAAGCAGAGAAAGAACGTACAGAACATTCAACTGTTCATCATAGATGAACTACAGCTCATCGGTGGCGAGGAAGGACCAGTTTTGGAAGTGGCTTGTTCAAGAGCTAGGTAAATATAAATTTTATTTTTTCACATTTCATAAGATAATTAATAAATTTTGCTAAATTAATTAGTAAGGATTTCGTGCATGATTTATTGTAGTTAATTAGTTCGAATTCGATGAGCTTGTTTTTAATAAATAAAATATTTGTTTAAACAGATATATATCGTCTCAACTGGATAAGCCTACCAGGATAGTTGCCCTATCGGCTTCGCTGGCCGACGCCAAAGATATCGCTCAATGGTTAGGTGCTCCTGCAGCTGGTACTTTTAATTTCCACCCGTCCGTACGCCCTATACCCCTTGAACTTCACGTTCAAGGAATCAATATTACTCACAATGCATCGCGACTAGCTGCCATGGCAAAACCAGTTTATAATGCAATCCTGCGGCACGCACTAAGAAAGCCGGCCATTATCTTTGTACCTACCCGCAAACAGGCAAGGCTAACGGCATTCGAGATATTGACCTTTACAGCAGCAGAAGGGAAACCGTCGCAATTTTTCCATGCCGAAGAATCGGACATCAGACCCTTTTTGGACAGAATGTCCGATAAATCATTGAAAGAAACTTTATCTCAAGGTGTAGCCTATTTGCACGAAGGTTTGTCAGCAAATGATAGAAGACTTGTAGAGCAGTTATTCGACAGTGGAGCGATACAAATTGCTGTCTGCACAAGAGATCTCTGTTGGAGTCTCTCTATCTATTCCTATCTCGTAGTGATTATGGACACGCAATCCTACGATGGCAAAACTCACGCCTATGGGGACTACCCAATAACAGATGTATTACAGATGGTATCGCGAGCAAACAGACCACAAGAAGACGATGATTCAAAATGTGTGCTCCTTTGCCAGAGCTCCAAGAAAGACTTTTTCAAAAAGTTTTTGATGGAGCCGTTACCGGTGGAAAGTCATTTAGATCATCGTCTGCACGATCATTTCAATGCAGAAATCGTCACAAAAACAATTGAGAACAAACAAGACGCCGTAGATTATCTAACGTGGACGTTCCTTTACAGACGTTTAACACAAAATCCAAATTATTATGGCCTTCAGGGAGTAACTCATAGGCATTTATCTGACCATCTTTCTGAACTTGTCGAGAGCACCCTTAGCGATTTGGAACAAGCAAAATGCGTGACTGTAGAAGATGAAATGGACGTTACGCCATTGAATCTGGGAATGATCGCGGCATATTATTACATCAATTACGCGACCGTAGAGATGTTTGATGCCTCTCTCAACGCCAAGACGAAGATTAGGGGCCTACTGGAAATTATATCAGCCGCTGCTGAATATGCAGCGATTCCTGTTCGGCAACGAGAAGAAAATCTTCTCAGGAGCTTAGCGAGCAGATTGCCGCATGCGCCACAAGCACAGAGAATGGCTGATCCACACGTCAAGGCTCAGCTCTTGTTACAAGCGCATTTATCGAGATTACAGTTGGGGCCAGAGCTCCAAAAAGACACAGAATTAGTGTTGAGCAAATCAATTAGGCTGATACAGGCCTGCGTTGATGTCTTGAGTTCTTCAGGTACGTAATTTCGTTAAAAAATATTATTTAACCATTTATTAGAAAAATTAATTCTCAAGCATATACGTAAATGCAATTTTTTAACGAGTATCAAATTTATCCAAAGTTTTGATACTCGTAATTGTTAGCTAAATTAGACAACGAATACATTTTTACCTCTTCTAATTTAATAATCTATAAATCTTTTATATTTATAGGTTGGCTTGCACCTGCAGTAGCCGCTATGGAGTTGGCCCAAATGGTCACACAAGCCATGTGGTCCAAGGACTCTTACCTGAAACAATTGCCACATTTCACCTCCGAAATAATAAAACGTTGCACAGACAAGGGCGTAGAAACAGTTTTCGACGTTATGGAGCTGGAGGATGATGTACGCAACCGACTGTTGCAACTAACTGAACAACAAATGACGGATGTAGCTAAGTTTTGCAATCGTTATCCAAACATAGAAATGGCATACGATGTTCAGGACAAAGATAGAATCCGGATCGGCGATACCGTTAATGTCGTCGTTCAACTGGAACGTGAGGATGAGGTTACGGGACCTGTAGTAGCCCCTCTTTTCCCACAGAAACGAGAAGAAGGATGGTGGGTGGTCATTGGAGATCCTAAGGCTAATCAACTCTTGTCTATCAAGCGCTTGACGTTACAACAGAAGGCTACGGTAAAACTAGACTTTTTGGCGCCAGCTCCTGGACAACATCACTACACACTGTACTTTATGAGCGATGCATACTTGGGTTGTGACCAAGAATATAAATTCTCGATTAACGTTGGAGAGTATATGTCCGACTCGGGATCCGAGTCGGATTAAAAAGGGATGGCAAATATTTAACTGACTTGAACTTGTACATATTTTACATTGTAAATATAGCTTTTTGCATTTTTCATTAGTTACATATCTAAATAAAGAATTTCTGTGAAGTATTCCCAATTAAAGGAATAATTTTTTTTTATTTTAAAAAAGGACAAATCGTTTCCCTATATTCATTACTGTAACTATTATTCGTTTCTTTTACCGCACATTAAAAGCATTTTAAAAGTAATTGGTATTTTTGCTGTAAAATAATTGCATTTGGTGCTATCATTAGTTATATATTATAATAAAAGAAACTCGGAAACAGATTTAAAGGATGTCGGAGCTAAAAACACTGTTTTTCTGTTCCCTATAACTTTTTGAATACAGCTTGCAATGAAAAACCAAGTCCAGAGCGACATAGTGTTGAGTTTAGTGAAGTATTCTATCGAAAGAAAATACCAATCTGACTTTTAGTTTTTGTAAAAGTTGTAAAATACTAGCGGGTGTTTACGCGTGTTCACACGATTACAGCTCCGACCTCTCCTTAAGTTTAAAAGTAACTGGTATTTTTACTGTAAAATAATTGAATTTGATGTTATTATTAGTTATATATTATAATAACAAAAGAAACTCAAATAGATTTACAAAATTACGTTTGCACTTTAATTTTTTAAGTAATCATTTGTAGCTTTTTAAATGATCTATAGATTATAAAATCAAGCATTTAATTGTATTGCAGAATGGTATTTATGCAATTTTATATTTCTTCCTTATACTAAATCACAACAACTCCTATACTTTCTCATCAATTTATTTGATATATTTATATTTATAAGAATTTTGTCTAGTTGAATCATAAACTTTGTATACTCATTCTGAATACATGCACGAAAAAATCTTGGCTCACTGTTATAAGATAATCATTTATTATATTTAAAAAAAATAGCTTGTAGTAAGTTTCATAATAATTTATTTATAAAATGAGCTCGAAACCTGCGAGAAAATATCACAATCCTATAAGTTAAAATATTACTTTTTTCATTATTGAAGCAATTACAAAAATTATCAATCGAATTGCATTCTTCAAATAATGCTTTATCATTTAGTGGACACTAAAAGATGTGCTTATTTATAATATTCACGTATTCATAGTTATCAAATTTACAAATAAATTTGGAGGCCTTGAACCTCTTATGCGCCGCAAGAACTATATCACTGAATTATCTTACAGACATTCGAAGCAATTCTTATAAATTAACATTTCTCGAAATCTGAATTTTATAAAAAAAAAATAGCACCCCTAAAAATGGTAAAATACTTAAATAATAGTCGATAATGTTTTCTAAATTTACAAACTACGCTAGATTAGCGCACTTATGTCATTCTTTTCCTATAAAATGTGTATTATGAAAAAGCTAATTTATCACTCGTAAAATTAACAGTCTTGATAGTTGGGGCTATATACATGGACAACGATGGCTCATTCCATTCGATGCGAATTTGTACTGTGCGAAGAAGATTCGACTCGACGTCGTTTGCACAAATTAGGTGAAATCGGATCAGTCAAAGGTCGCTTTTTTACTACTGGAAGTGGCGCATATTTTCTTATAGGTTTGGCTTTGAAAACTGTTTCTTGGCGCATTTTCAAGATTTCTTCCTCCTCTTTGCGTTTTTGTTCTTCTAACAACTAGCAGAGAGACGACACAATTTAACAAAGAGTTTAGTACAAAGAAATTAATTGAAATAATTTGATATACAATAGAAGATACCTTATTTTTATATTCTTCCATTTCTTTTTCCTTTTGTTTTCGGATTTCCTCTTTTTGCTGTTTAATCATCGCTCTTACAGCAGTTTGAAGCTTCGGAGATCGGGGACATCTGGATAACTTTAATGTAGGACACTGACTGCCATTGCGAGTAGGCGACTTCTTCATCTAAAATTCATTAAATATTTTATTATTGTCGACAGAGTAAATATTTCCTTGTAATATTATTATACAGTTGTATATTTTAAAATTAAACGTTAATAAGAATGAGATTAATTTACCGAGAATTTGTCTGAGGATTCAGAATTTGTTGCTTGCTTATTAATGCTGATTAATTTCTTCGATGAACTACCTGCCTGTACGACTTTTCTAAAAGGACCAATTTTGAATGCCTTTGGGCTTTTATTTTTTGGCGATTTCTGCAAATTAAAGGGCGTTGACATTTTAATACGACGTATGATGAATATTTTAAAAAGGTAAACTTACCGTGCGTTTCTTTGTACTTTCAGTCGACGTTTTCAATTTACTGGAGCTTCCAATTTTCTTCGAATTTCCCCCAGCGTCAGTAACTTTTTTTGTTATTTTGTAAATTTTGGGACTCTTTTGCTTTGGAGAAGTCTGCGGTAAAACAAACATACTTATATTATAAATCACATCACAGTAGAGCTAATACCCGAATATATCAAGTTTTTACATAATTTGATTACCGATTTACGTTTCTTGACTTTGTTTATTTGTTTTTTTATTTCATCAGTGTGAGAATTGGAACTACTTTCCGCTGTAAGCTCTCCAGACATCTCCATAATTCCCATTTTTCCGAGCGTTCTGCAAGGAAAATACAATAAACACCAATTCTTAAAAAAAAAAACAGTAGTTTCACTACATTTTACTTACGCTGCAACTCCAGTGGTACTAAGACGATCGTTTTCAAGTGACAATTTTCTGCCTGCAAGCAAGGAAAATGAAAAGGCAAACGATAATTTATCTTTCGACACAAAATGACTAAATAATGAATTAAATGGTATCAACAATGGTGTACGAAATAACCCATGACGCAAAACTAGACGCAGTCAACACGAAAATTTTGCTCTCCAGATTTCACACTTGTGTGAATATTTATTTTGATCGCGACCAAACGCCATTACGTAACGCCGAGACTAAACTCTCACAGTCGAAAATCATCAAAACAATTCACCTCCGCTCGTACAGAAAATACATACTCGATTCGATTGTTTCAGACTCATGCAAACTCGAGTGTATATAAAAAAAAATTAACTCACCGAAAGTCAATACAGCCGCTAAATTGACCTTGGGATGTGCGAATAAAATCGGCGACTCGCTGGGTTCTAGGTAGCTGTTGTCGAGCAAACTGTTCTCGAGTCCTGATGGGCGAAGGTGTCGTTGCTGAAAGTCCGAGCTCGTACAGCCGTTGAGCGGTGTCGAGGTCGAGCGTCCGCACTGGTACTTCCAAAGAGCGCGCGCTCCGTGGTTTACGACGCCGGTATAAAGAGAAATGGGCGTGAGCGCGTTTTTTATGTCCGGCGATTCCATCATCCTCGTCGGGAATTCGCTTGTGCGAACCATTTATCGCTGATCTCGAGAAACAGATTTTCATGCACAAACACACTCACAGCTTTAATCTATATTAGATGAGATGAGAGTTAATTAATAATGACACGAGTATTAACGGAAATAAAAACCGCAATAATAGTTTGCATGTATATCGGAACGTTTGAATTTCACAGGACGTATTTACGTTGTATACTTCCGAATGACCTGCGCGAATCGCAATCTGAGCTAAACTGTTCGGTCCTTCCATAGACGTCGCCGCTGTGTCGTTTTCAGTGTTACTGGAATATGCTATATACACACATTCATATAATAGCGCGTCTTTGTATTTGTGCGCGCACTATACTAAACCGTGACATGCGATGGAAAAGTATACGTACGAAGGGGACAGGATAGTAAAAGGTCTTAATTTAGCTATTTTTTATTTAAGTAATTTCTAGGGTACTTATGAGAATCATCGATAAACATGAGGTTTTTACGTTGGTAAAAATGGTAAACAATATTTTTAAAAAATTTGTTGCCATGAAGGGTATTGGAACGGTGGTAATGTAGGCACTGCTGTTTCTGGTTCACCTATAAAATAACAAATTAACGTTGAGTATTATTTTCTCAAAAATGAAGTTTGATTTTTTGTTATTATGTGCATAAGAATTACGTTTCAATTGCGGATAATATTTAGCAGCTGCTTTGAACATAGCGACGAGTGAGTCCACGACTTCCTGTCCACTGGGAATTATTTCACTCGGCGGAGCGACGAACCCGTACATTTGCCCAGCCTTTGTCCGACCGCGTAGCTCGTAACAATAAACGAAAGGAACTTTGAAGTTTGCTTTTACCCAGTCTATCGATCCACCACTCGCTGGGCCTACGGAAAATATTTTATTTTTAGCTCATCGTGTGTTTGGATAAATTGTTATTTTGTCATCTTGATATAAGCATATATAATTCTTGTGCTCCGTACCTCCGAGAATCTCTGCAATATTTCCAACAGGGAATTGAGATCCGAACCTTTTCGAAAGTCCGTCAATGGCTTGAAGACCTACCAAATACTTAAAACAACAAACAAAATATATTATTTTATTTATGAATTCAACGTAATACATACACACCCAATTACCTGTTGGTTGTAGTTATCCAAGTGAGCACTTGTATGGCCGTAAGGAAACATAAGTTTTTCAATGTAGGTGTGAAAGCTTATGTAGGCAAAAAGTTTATCAGAGATAGAAGCTATGTATTCTGACATAGTTTTGGACTCGATTTCCGAGAAAGCATTTGGTCCAGCAAAAACCTCAGCGCATTCGTCATGACCACTTCCAGGACCTAACAGAGAACGTTCAGTAACAATTTAAGAACGTTTAATTAGATTTATTTTAATTACTGCGATCAAAAAATATATTCACCTCCCCATTGAAATCCCCAATTTCGATTGAGATCGGCACCGTGGCATGTACGTTGTTCACAGTATCCTTGATACCAACACTGATTTGCAGCATAAGGCGCTCTCGTTTTGCGCCACAATCTGACTTGTCTATTTTGAGGCTTTGGCAAATAAATAAATTTCATTACCCTCAATTTTTCTTTTAAAAAATTAACGAGTATAAGAAAAGTTTAACTTTTATATAGAAGCTTACGTCAGAATGGGTAAAAGCGTAGCCGTCCGGATTGAAACAAGGAAAGATGTACCAGTCGAACGATTGTGCAAGCTGACGAACGTCTTGATCGTTACTAGTCAGTAATTCGTTTATCAAGTACGTTGCTGTGCTATGAGACAACCATTCGCGTGCGTGAATTCCAGCCTCGATGAAAACACCTGACCTATTAGGAGCAAAGCTAAGTTTTACTCCTTTGATCGGACGTCCTTCAAAGCTCTTTCCACCCACTATGATTTCCACATTGTTTGGATAAGCGAGAGCCAACTTATCCAACCAGTTGTAAATTTCGTCAAGCGTCTGGAACCGTGAGAATCCAAAGTTTTCCTACAAAATTCATTAATCAATCAGTATCGGTGCGTCTCGTCTCGTAAAAGTTGAAAGAGTTATCGAAATCGACGTACCGTATATCTAGCACGTTTACCACGTCTGGTCGCGTTGTTTAATAATTGCTGTACATCTTGTACTTGGACAGTATATGTCAATTCATGAGATTTCATTACTGCCTCGAAAGTTTCCATGTGATTTTTTGGAACCATCAAGTCAACAGGTTTATTTATGCCCGATGGATCCTTCCAAAATGCAATCTGTTTGCAGACAAAACAATTTTATTAAAATTTCTAGTAATAATATATATAATAACTTATTTAAAAATGCGCCTTTTTTACTCACGCCATCCATATCCCTGTCCAAGGAATACAAGACTTTGATATCTTCATCTTTCTTAGGAGTGACACGAAATACCGATGCAGTACTTTCAGTATAAACTTCGGCAGTGACAAATGAAAGAACTAATGCCGTGTACAATACATACGTTGACAACATTTTTACTGCAAAATGAAACAATGTTAGTTTACAACTGGATAAATTGCGAAGAGTAAATTTTGTAATAGTTATAAAATTTGGCAGAATGCAGTCAAACTTACTTGTTATGCTTCTTTTGCCAGATTCAAAATACGCAGTAAATGCGTAATAGTAATCTAAAAAGATTAACAAGAATACTAAAATTTTTTCATATTTTGAAGTTACCAATAGCTCAAACGTCTGCGACGATACTCAAGATGATAGAACCTTATATATAAACAAACGATGATCACTTGACTGATCATTACAATTCTTATCAAAATTTTATTCTATTAAATTATCGCATGCAGAATTAATCAGAGGCAGTTTTTAACAGTTTGATCAAGTGTTTTATTCTTATTGTTAGGCTTCCTTCAATGAATTCATCTACGTATACACAACTATTTTATCCATAAAAATTTCCGCATTGTTTCCACACGAATTATATATGAGTATTGACGTTTCGAATGATGTATAGGTATACCTCTTTTACCATTTTCTCTGATGTATCAACCTCTCTTGTTGGAAATAGTTGCGCAATAACAAGTACTTTATCCAATTATAATAGAAGAAAAACAGATATTAAAGTAATTCTTGCGGAAGAGCTGTAGTGACGAATGATTCTTTCAGAACCAATACGAGAATTCTCGACTGATTAGCTTTGAATTTCTAATTGAAGATTAAAACTACGTTCTTCATTGATAGTAAGTATTTACAAAGCATTCAGTAGAAATAATTGATTAAAGAAAAACACTTCGATTTTATTTTATTTGTGCAATATGATTATTGAATCAACAATTGAAACGACTTCAAGATACATTTTTACTAAATATTATTTATAAATAATTTTATAAAATTTAATACGATATTCCAGTAAACTACAGAATGCAAAAATTATTTAAATTGCAAATAATATATTATAAATCACTAAGGTTAAGGAGAACACTGATGCAAGATGAACAATGGATAACTGAAGTTTGTTGCCTTATGTAGATCTCCATCAGTGGTCTTGCAACTTGAAGTTTTTTTTAGTAAACGATAAATAGCAGCAAGCGGTAGGCGCTTATGCCTAATTAAGGAAAACATTATTTTTGCTATGTTGTACCGACACTAATAGCGACGCTCAACATAAAAATATGGTTTTTAAATTACTAAAACTTGTTTAAACTCAATTAGTATTTTTTTTTCTTATAATGAAAATGAAACTGGAGTTAATAATGTTAAACATTATAATATACATATATCATCAGGCTTTGATATTTATGAAATAAGGGAACCGTCTATGAATCGTTGCTTGAGAGACGTAAGCTGTTATTTCCATTTCTTTGAAACTATTAGGTGAACTACTGTGTACTTACGTTAAAAGTATAAAAGAATGTCCAATCAAGTGCAAATAGTTTAGGGAGTTATAGGTAGCAATCAGTTCTTGTTGCTTAAGAAGTCAATCAAACTTGACCTATTTCTTCTTTTGTTTAAAAAATTATTTTAAATCTCTTGCACAACATTGACATTCGATTATGTTATACCATTATCAAAAAAAATATTTACTGTGCGACAATTAAAAACATATAATACATATAGCAAAAATATAATGAATATTTGATTAAATAAATTGAAATCTTAAGTCTTGAAATATTGTGAAAAATCAGATAATAAGATAATATTATATTATAATAGAGAATATTAAATTTGAAATACCTATAATATTTTCTATACCTTCAAATCAACTTTCATCGTATATCTAAAATAACATGCTTATAAGAGGAACGGATTATTCTAACCGACTAACCGTGTAAAAAATAAACCTTGTATATTATTCATTCAGTGTAGATCATATACATACGTATACATAAAAGACAATCTGGCGGATCTACAAGGAATCAAATGTATGCCCGGAACAAGTTTATGAGCAAGCGTATCCAGAAAAGACAATAAATAAAAAGACAAAAGCTAGCTCGCTTTTCAATAGCATTTGCTTATCGAAAACCGAAGAAACAATTGCTGTACATAAAAATTATTTGTTTAAATTTTCAAAAAATATCGTTTTACTTTGTGTTTTAGTTATTGAAAATTATTAAAAAAAACAATTCATCATTCTTTTGAAATTGTTTGATTTCAATGAGTCGCAATAAAATTCAGGTTCGTAAAACATAAAAATAGCACCTACGAGTTATGCAAAATGTACTCAGCGATGAAGAATCTTTTGTTAACGTGTATGCAATTTTAAATGCAAAAATAAAGGATCAAACTTTGGCAGACATGATTATGTGGGCTAAAAATATGAAATTAATAATATTGTAAAACAAAACTATGTTTAACTTGTATTAATAATTAACATGAATAAATAATTTAAACAAACATCTCGTATGTTACATCTTTTACAATAAATCTATACTGGTACAAGTAGATTTGAGTATTTACTTAGGATAGCCATATTTTCTTGCTTCTCCAAAGAGAGCCACAAGAGAGTCCATAACTTCTTGTCCATTGGGAATGATTTGGTTGGGAGGAAGGACAAATCCACTGTTTCCTCTGTCACGCAACTCGTAGATGTAAACCAGAGGTAATTTAAAGGTCGATTTCACCCAATCCAAAGAACCACCGCTAGCGTATCCTTTAAAAAGCATTATATTCATTGTTTGATATCGTTTGCAATACTTGAAGTACTGCGAGGCAATGATCGTTTTCCTCATATGTCATTAGTCCAGATAGACATACAAACTTACCGATAACTTCACCAATGTTTCCAAGCTTATAATAAGTACCGTACCGCCTCGAGAGAGCTTCAACTGCCTTCTTACCGATGGCGTACTAAAATCGTTGAAAAATCACGTTATTACCATAATATATCCTGGCAATTTAAGCAGCAAGTTAACGTTTTAATTAAAAGTTCACTACTTGTTCGTCGTAATTGTCCAAATGAGCCTTGGAATGTCCATAGGGGAACATCAAGAATTGGGAGTAGCTGTGGAATGCTATGTAAGCAAACAATTTGTTGGAAATGGAGGTGATGTATTTGGACAAAGTTTCCGTTTCAATTTCAGAAAAGGCAGATTTGCCTGCGTAAGCTTCGGAGCATGGGTTGTTGCTGGCACCGGTGGCTAAAGTAATTTAAAAATAAGACGCTAATTAGTGAACAAAATTTCTTGTCTTCAAATGTTCCATAACAGTGAAGCAATACTTACTCATCCATTCGAATCCCCAGTTACGGTTCAAATCCGTGCCGTAACAGCCGGAGAACGGAATGGGAGCTCTGTTAGGTGAACGGGTTTTACGCCAGAATCGGTAGTTCATACTTCTTGGCTGAAAACCATATACTTATTGATCAGAAAATTTGATGTATTCTCATTCGAAAAATAAGTTAATACTCATCGAAACGTATCTACTTACGTTGATATGGGTGAAAGCATAACCGTCAGGATTGAAAACAGGAAACATGTACCAGTCGTAAGACTCAGCAACCTTCCTAATAGCTGGATCCCGGCTAGTCAGGAACTGATTGATCAGGTATGTGACGGTAGCGTGGGAGATCCATTCGCGCGCATGAATTCCACCCTCGATAAAAACTCCCTTGTTGCCCTGGGCAAAGGACAGCTTGACACCTTTGATCTTACGGCCCTCATAGCTACGACCACCGATTATGACCTCTACGTTGTTCGGGTAACGCTGTGCGAGCGAATCCAGCCAGCCGTAGATCTCCTCTAAAGTGTGGTAGGATGTCCAGCCGAATGTATTAGCAGCACGAGTCTGTTATTAAATTATTGCCCGAAATTGAACTATAGTTAAAAATATACACATAATTTTATTGAACTTCTAAAAATCAAGTACTTACACGAGTTCTATTGCTAGATTCAATTTCGAGAAGCGCTTCAACGTTGTCGATAAAAGATTCGTATTTGATGTTCTTTGAAGCCATAAGCTCAGAGAAATGGTTAAGCTTTCCTGGCGCAACCATCAGATCTGCAGCTTGGGTTACGAAGCTAGGACTTTTCCAGAAGTCAAACTGATGGCAGATAAATTTATCGTGATATAAAGTTGTGTTATATTGAAAAGATTATTTGAGCTTGAAGGAGTATTATTATATTCTCGGTACGAAAAGTATATACGGGAGTTTTATTTTACTTTGTCTTTAGAAACGTCACTTACGCCTTCTACTTTGTCGTCGAGATTGTATAGGAATTCAAGTTGTTCTTCATTTTCTGGTGTTATTCTGAAGACTTTGTGAGCGTTTTCAGCCACGGCGAAAGCCGCTAAAGCCAACGCCAAAACACTGTACCGCAACATTTTTCTAAAAATAGTTTGTACTTTATAATTGAGACTATATAAATAATCAATGATGGTATTAACAATCAATCAGTAAAATAAAAAAAAAATAAAAAATCTGCTTATGTGCGTTTCAGTTAAAAGAAAACTATTATAGATAAAATATATCAACACGTTTTATATAAAACAACTAGAAACATGAATAAATGGGCATAATGAGTACTATGCTAGAATTAACAAATATTTGGTATACTCACCGAGTGCTGCAATTACTAAATCGACAATCTAACATTTGCGAACTCGTATTTGTAGCAATATTGATGACGAGCCCGCATCACCTTGATTTTCGCGACGTTGTTATCATTTCTACATAAAATCATTAATTAGTCATTTAATTGTTCAAGTGCTCGTTAGCATTTAAGAATCGCTAAACGGTCTTAAACTTTCCATAATCATAATTTATAAATTTTTCGAAGATTGCACGTTCATTCATACTGAAAGTACATATTATGTACGAGTGTTTCAATCGCATTCTGCTTATAATGATACCATTTCACGTCAGAACACATATGATTGTGAGGTCACCGAATATTTATTAAACTTTATATCTGACATACTTTTTCCAAACTTTTTCCTCATTCTACGATTAAACATTTTTGTTAGTTTCTGAAGTCAATAAAATGATTGCATTGGCAATTCAAATGTAGTACTGATAAAAAATCATTAATAATGCAAATTACTTTCATTTAGTAACAAACATTTTATAGGTGATATATTTCAACTACTGCGCTCATCCTATCACGAGGCGTATTATAGGATGATAGCACCCCTAATATACGTTAAAATTAATCTATGAATTTTCGTAAAACTATTATAACTGTTCAACTATACAATAATTTGTCTCGTAGCAATTTTATATAAAATGGAACAATCAATAGAGAGAACTGATGAGAGAACTGAACTGAAATCAACGATTTTCTATGATTTTTAATATAATTAATTCATTAATTAATGTAAAATTTTCTAATGTTTATAAGGTATTGAACAGTGTAATATGTTTAGAAAGAACCAGCTCAATTTTGAACATAATGCGAAATATTCTTCTTTCATTCAACGCGTTATTACTGTAAAATCATGCAATTGAATTGATGGTTTTATATCACATTTAGATATCAAATTAATTAATTTAATTCTAAAAATACTTACTTTATCCTTTCTTACAAAGAGTTTTCAGTATGAAAAAATTAAAACCATTTTTTATGGATTTATAGTTTTATTTACAAAGAGATATCATGCTTATGAAACAGTATACAGTAATTGAATATAATCGACAAAAACTAATTGTATATGCACTAAGAAAATTATAAAAGTATTATGCCGAAAACTTGCCATTAGACCATTACTATCAGGCACGAATACATACAATTATACTTTACATTCGATGATCTGAAAGAATAAGTGAATTCTAATTTGCGAAATGAAAACAGTGACTTATCGTCATTCATTGAGAACATACATAAATTAATGTACTGTGGGCGTAAAGTGGGGTTGTTAAACCAAGTGTGACGTTTGCAGTACACGAGTCAAGGCGAGTTAGTCCGAGCCGAAAGACGTGTACTGCAACCACACTTGGTCTAAAAGCCCACTTTAGCCCATAGTGCACAATATAATTATATTATGTGACGCGCGTACGTATTTTCACGTTTTTTTCATAAATACAACGATCGAAATTAACGTTTTTTTAAATAGCGGGCAATAAAGTTTTTATTGTCCGCGGTCAAAAAAGAGTAACTTTAGGTCCACTTAATAGGTACAAAAAATGCGAAAATCGCTCGCATGTTACATAATGTAATATTATTCACGGCTGAACTGTGTAGCCACTTTTTTCCTTGAAAAGTGGGACCCCCCACCTACTGACAATATGATGTAAAGCAATTTTAAATATGCAGCGACGCAGCGCTATCCGGACGGATGTGAATTTTATTTAAAATAAAATAATAACATATAACAATATAAAAAATAAGAATTTTTTTCCCGCAAAATGAATATGAAAGAATAAAAAGCTACCTTAGTCCTGCTTTTCAGGGAAAAAAGTGGCTATTTAAGTTCAGTCGTGAATAAACATTTTTTTAACGTTATCCATTAAATATATAAAATTATCAAATGCTATCTTTTAAGTATAAAATATAAATTGACCTAAACATTAAGTTTGTACACTAGAATAGGATATTTTTTCGTCAACATAGAGCCGATAAAGCTGCAGATATACTTGTTCGATATTCATTATGAAGCAAGAGAATTTAAGCCAATCTTGAGGAAATTAAAGGACTTTTAATAAAATAAACAATGCACGTATCTTACTTATTCTAAAATGCATTACTTTTCTTCAACTTTTCATAGTAATGTAAAATTCCTAAAAGTACTTGGCGATCAGGAAATTGAGCAGCACAAGCGTAAACGTAGAGATAACCGACACAGCACTGTTGCACTCGTCGACATGTTTGAAAAGCTCCCTATATTCTTCTACGGGCTTCACAGCCGAGTCTGTAGGCACTAGGCCTCCACTCGACTGTTTGAATAGAAGATTTTCGGTGCGATTGAATGATTTGTAAACGTGTATGGTGCGGTGCTCGGAACCGGCTCGGTAACCCAACCAGTCATCGATCTTTAGCAGAGCATTCGTCATATCGAGGCGTTCCTTCACTTTGAGATCACGCCTTGAGACCACCTGTTGACAATGTCACGTTATTTAATCGTTCAAGAATACATTTTATTGGCATTTTGTAGAATAAAAGATTTTACCTCGCTGTCTATGGTGTATGAAAATGCGCAAGCTTCGTCAACGTAGAATCCTGTATTTTGAGCTAGAGTTCCATTTTTGCATAGTACACGGTAATCGTTTTCGTTAATCGATCCGTTTCTGATGAAATCTATTTGAGAAATGCATGAGAAATTATTAAATCCCTTTTGAAAAATGTTTGTTCATCCATCACAAGTCTTTTAAGAACACACAACGAAATAGACTTACCCTTGATATTTCCAACTTCCAAGAAAGCAATATCACCAACTCCAGCCTTCAAGCAATCTATAGCCCCTTTGTCTCCGTAATATGCGTTGTCAGAATTGGCTGCGCATCGTTCTCCGTTTTTTTGAGTGGGACACAATTCGCACAGTTTATCCTAAAATAACAACAGTCCTCTACATCAGATTTTCTTATCGCTTTAAAATAGCATATAATTACTGTGCGTATAGATAGAATCGTAACTAACCAAATTTTCCTGCGGCCTTTTTTTGCCCAGGAAATGATTGGCCTCGCTGAATCCTGGAGTACAGGCGGCTCGCACCATGTTCGCCACAATCTGCGGGTACTTGCAAGAATCTGACAAAATCCGATGCATGCGCGCAACTTTGATGAAACTTAACCAAGCTATGCCACCATACTCGGGGAAGCAAACGTTGCTGTCTTTGATCTCCGACAGACTCGTGATACGACGAGTCTGTGCCGATTCTCGGATCACCGCTATCACCACGCTGTTGCTGTCTCTCAGTGTCTCGGAGAAGAGGACAGGCCCCAATCCGTATGCCCTAAAAAAGCGATGTTAATCAAATGATTGGTTTTTCGAATGGGCCATAAAAAAAATCTCAAGACGAAACGATTCGACTCACTTTCGCGCCAAGTATCCATAGTTCGAATCGATACTGATGATGTCGGCTTCTTTGTTCGAAAGCTTTTCGAAGCATTGGAAGACATTGTCACTTTTGACGCAGCCCAATTCCGGAGCTATGCCAAGGATGCGCGTTACGGCCGAAGTCCAAATGCACTTATTCGTTTCCGCGTCGCCAATTGTGCAGAATCGAAGCTTTGTATCGCACGTGGGCTTCGGCAGTTCGACCGTCTCCATGGCTCTGGACAAATAGTGCGCTGGCGACGTGTAGTTGTTGTAAGTGATGAGAGTTTGATCCGATCCTAACAAAATTGCGTTCAAAGATTGTTCCCACGTTTGAGATGCGTAAGAGATGTGAGATGCCTGTTCCAGTCTCTGGTACACTTTAGTCGCAGTACCGTCTTGTCTGAAATAGCATCAAGCACACGTGTTAACGAATTGCTATTTAGGATGAAGCTTTGAGTCATATTTCTCGATTGCTATACTTACTCTCTTGCGAGAATAACACTCCAAGGTTGTTTGTACCACGTGCAGGGATTGATGGTCTCGAGGGACACAGTAGATCCGTTTTGACATAGGTAGCGATAGTCTGACATCTTTTTGTTTCCCTGATTCGGCTGTAAATAAAATGTAGCAATTGTTAACTCTTCAACGTGAAAGTAAAATTTGAAACAATTATTTATGAATGTTGCATAATCGGCTTTGTGTTCTATAATTTACGTAGCCTGATGGTCAAATAGGTTGGGTGTTATTGTTACGGGGAAACATCACATATATTTTAAGAACCACCTGTATGACACAAAAGACAAATCGACACGATGAGATCTTTACTTTGAATCATCGCCACCACCTTACGTATACATATACATTTGATACTGAAAAAGCACAACGTAACGCTTCATGATTGTTTACGACCTTTTTGTATCAGTCTGTGAGTTTGTGCGCAGACTGATAAAAATTGCTTTCATATGGTATACAAAAAAAACATTTATGTATGATGAATTACGACGTTCTTATATTTATATACTCATTCCCACGCCTAGACCAATGAATATGAAGGAACTAATTTTCCCCATTTAGATTCTTATAGAGAAAAGGGTTTCCTAATTACCTCTCCATTTGCATACATAACAGAAATTTCGCTATTAACCTCTACACATCTGTATTTCTGAAAAAATAAGAAAATGAAAGAAAAAACTACTTGGACACACAAGGTGCGCAACTGCAAATGTCTACTGATGATGATTATCATGTATATTTGCGTCATAACTATACAGATGGACAAGAATTCGGCTATTCGGCATAAGTTATATATGAATACAAAAAATAGTATAATATATTATAGATACCTACCGCGAAGTAGTCCTTCACATAGTGCAGAGCAGCATAAGCTACTTGTCCCCGACCTGAAGTCAAGCAATCCAGTGCGCCAATGTGTCCGTGGTGATCGCGATTGGCATACGTACACTTATCTTTGTCATCGCACAATTCGCACAGTTCCGGATACTTTTTCTCTGAAATAAATAAAAAGGAATAACATGTTAACATTTATGAAAAAAACGAACCTAAATAACGTGAAGCATAACATCCTTACTAAGTTCATCGTCGAAAGCTTTATCGGTCACCCATGGACCAGGGCGACAACCCTTCTTGAAGAAATCTTTTAAATTGGAGATTTCATTCTCAGCTAAAGTCATTTCAGCTCGACAAATGTTGTTCATGACGTTTTGTTCAAAGTAATTTAAAATGCGATCGTTCCATCTTTGCGACTGACTGAATCCAGGATGGCACAAGCCTGATCCAATGAGAGAACTAAAGCCACCTTCTGTCGGTGTAAAACGTTTTGGTACCACTACTACGGTCTGGAACTCGAGGGGTTCTGAAGCGATCGAAAATATGAAATGAATCTGCGTGTAAAATATACGTTAGCAAACAATAATGCCGCAACCTTTTTGATTCGCAAAGTCTGCAGCATTATAGCTTACATATTATGATCGATAACTAAATTCATTAGATTTACCGTAAGCATTCATATTGTCTTTGTTCTTCAATTCAGCAACGACTTGAACTCCGGTTGGATAAAAATGATGGGTGAGAAGAAGCTCGTCTGCTGTGAAAACGCCAAAATCGGCATTTCCCTCGGCAAGTTGGATAGCGCATTCTGCTGTGTCCGATACCCGTTGGCATGTGATCGGACTGTTTCCTCGGTCTAAGGCGTTACACGATGAGTCACTCGATGATGGTGCGCACAATCTCACTATATAAATAAAAAAGTTTTTAAAATAAGAGAAAAAAGCGTTTTTTTTTTATTCGTATTTAGGTATACATTTATGGGGAATAGTCGTTCAGTATTATACGGAACGGCATACCTATTCAGTATGAAACACTCATGGTTTCTCACTTGAACTACTGCAGGCTGATACCAGAACACATTACACAAAAGTTCTAGCAGAAAATAAGAAATAGACCTTTAGGCAAGTTCCTAGGCAAGTTTAATATAGACCTCGTAACATTTTTAATCTATTTCATACGCATAGAATAGCCTGAAACGCCGTAAAATTCTATATGTTATTCAGTACGGTCAAACACGCTTGTATATGGCGTCTAATATAGAATGCACCTTTCCATTATATATTTTCTCAAAACTATACTTTAATTTTTTTCTGAAACTTTGTCTGTTGACTATACATAAAGATACTTTCGAATTAGGTTACGAAAATTTTTTTGTTAATAAGAGGCCATTCAAGGAAGACATTTACATTCCATACTGAATGAGCTTCCCCTAACCTTTGAGTTTTCAAAGTAACAACGAAAATACATTAGAAAAATCAATAGTCCAACCCTATTACTCGATTATAGAATTTTAATAAATAATTAATGATTTTTAAAGTTACAAGTTTAACTTTTATGTATTGTTGTACGACTTGTCATAAAAAAATATTATATAATAATAACAAAAATTTTTTGTCCATAGTTTAAACCGAAAAGTTCAATAGCAAAAACGTTTCAAAAATTCATTTACTCGATTTTGCTCCAATAAGAAGTTCGCAAAAAAATCATTGAAAACTGTTATACTTATGTATGTATCTTTTATAATATATAAAAGTATAGATTAATGTATAGTTTTTGACCGAAAAATTATGGTTTTCCGCAATTTTAGCTAATAATCCATAACCCGAAGGATGTGGAATGCATTTTCTGTGACCACTTTTTATCGAAATTTTTCTCAAAAAACGCATACACTTTTCATTTTTTTAAAAATAAAATCTCAGTTTGAAAACTTGAAATTTATACGTGTCATAGTTTTCGTACTAAAAGAAAACGGACGCAACCCATCACCTTCTAAAAATATCCCAGATAAATACGTTATTGATGATCTAAGATTATTTAACTGAATCATACCAGGTGATAAACGGATACTATGCGTCCGCGTTTAATATATGCAGGTGCAAGCAAATCTAAATTTTTAATGATTGTTCACTATACCTATGTACAAACACAGATAACTTTTTTACCCGAGTATCCATTTTTAACGAACCAAAGCTGAAATTACAACTATTTTCCCGCATGTATACTTAATAATTCTATAATCTTATGAAAATTTGTTCGCGGATCCTCGATACCAAATGTCAGCACATAACATCTTTAACAGCCTAACTGAATATTATTATTGTAGAATTCCCCATATACTTGACTAATGAAAAATTTAATATTTCTTATAGACAGTTATGAACATAAATAAACAAGCACTTGAATTTTTACCATCATGATCTAATCGTTAAAAATATCAAGGTAAGAATAGTGAAAAACTTGTTATCTATCCTCTGCAATTGATCATTGAATGTGTAATCACGCAAACACGCTGCGTTTTTATAGACGATGATTCAAATAAAATAAAGTCTATATTATCAAAAAGCTGTTGACTATAGTGCCCTCTGTAAGAACTGATACTTATTATGAAGTGGAGCACTTTATTAGTAATTTCTGAGTCATTCGAAAAATACACGTACATCAGCAAATTATTTAACATTGGTAAGATAAAAAGATTTTTAAAAAACATTACTTCTTTTTGGATCATGCACATAGGCTTTTATCGTAATCTTCCAATGTTGTATCGTCGAACTTATTCTAAAAACAACTCCCGGTACTTTAATCACTAGGATCAATGCACCTCTCAATGAATGATCCAAAAAATTTTTCATACTTCAAACGTTCACCTTCTTAGCTACGCTAATTGGACAAGTTTGACGATTGAAATTTCGACAATAGGTTTTTTTTATGCTCAAAAAATGGTTATTCTTCATTGAATGTTTAAGGCCTTAGAGTGAGTGCGTATCTTCTATATCAAGCGACCACAAACGCAACATTCAAGAATATAAATATTGTACCGCAGCTGCACATCAGACATCACTATAGAATTATAAAGCTGCTACGTGACTCAGTTACAGTCAACAAGGAGCGGCCCCTAATGTTTGACTATACTAAAAATTAAAAAAAAAAAAAGTTGAAATGACACTCACATCTCTCCTCGGCGTTTGCCGCAAGCACAAGAATCGCGCCGAGCGCAAAGTAGCCCCAGCAGCCCATCTCCGCAGCGCGCTAAGGACACAATTGTGTAATTATATTCTTTCGACGCAAATCGAGACGCGCATCCACGACTCTAATGCGAAAAAAACGGAACCTCTCGCGACGACAACCGGACCGGCTCTCTCGCACATTCGGCTTGTCGAAAGCCGTCGTTGCTAGCTGCCTCACCTCGTCGACTGATAGCGAGTCGGCCCGATAACACAGACAGAGACACGATTGTAATCGCTCTCATCTATATATATATGAATACAAGTGATTGTGTGAAGCGAAATGTGTGTGTGTATGGGTATTGGTAACCATACATCGAACTTGGCTGTTCGCGCGCTCTGATTCACATCCCGCGCTCGCACCGAGCGCTGATCGGATTACGCGGCGTTTATTGTGTACTTCTGCGCTTCCTTTTGCGGGAATCCGTTGACGCGTTATTTTGCCTATTTTTAGACCTGCCGAAAAACCGATGGCAATACTGCGTAGCTGCTTTTGCTTTTTTAGCAACGAGATATTTCATCTGTGAAGGACGAAGAATTCCTTGAGGGTTTGTTGATGTAAACGTTAATCCTGAATTTCATCGGTATAGTACGTGAATTCTGAACAAATGAGCAAATAATATGCCGAATCTAGTTGTGTTGTCTCTGTGTGTTATTCTGAAAGGGAGTCCTGCCCATATAATGTAATTAAAAAATAAATAAGTGAATGGAATTATTGTTTTCCCGAAGCATCGATTACAACTTATTATTATAAGAAATCTTGTTAAAAAAGACGATAATTTTCGCAAGGGTGATATTATTCAAATAAATCACACGTCTTCATAGTACGCACTGACTCTATTACGTGTTCTCCCTCGTCAAACATGAGTAACACAAAGATAAATCTGAGTAAACATTCATCATCAACTTCCTGAGAAAAAGTTCAGTATGTCGAACTGACAGGAAGTTCTTTTTAGCTATAGCCATAGTTTTTGTACTAAAATCATGAAGAATAAATTAAATGTTAGCTGCGGAGCGTAATATAAACAATTACACGCAAATCAATTGTAAATTTTCATAATAATGCACCCCGATTCGTCTCAATGCATTTTCTATGAGTAGCAGAAAAGCATAAAAGGCAAACGTCTTGAGAAATGTCAAGAGTTCAAAACATGACGCGCATCTTAAAGCTGATGTTTCTTAGTCTGGGTATAGTAATTCTACATACATCAATGATAAATTTCACTTCCTTCTAAAGTGAGCTTTTTAATAGTTAATGTTAGGAAGCAAAATGCATTGTTCTTAAAAAATGTCCTGTACATTTATCTGGATGGGTGCCTGTGTACGTGTGTGTAAAAGTTTCTGAAATTGCGATTTTAAACATATTCAGTTACTCCCCTTCAAATAAACAATATTCTCGCACGTGTTTTATTTTAGCACAATGTGTTTCTTTTTTAACAGATCAATTAGTTTCGGAAAAGCTCTTTTATCCGGGTAATGCTAACCTCGCCATCAGAATAATAAACTCTCATTCAACAACTCTTACGATCTATAGAGTTTACATTTATTTATGTGCCATTACAATTGCCGACAATCATCAAAGTTTAATTCACCTATAATATAAGTACTTCTAATAATCATGATAAAATGTGCTTCGTTTCAGCCTTACAAGGGAGGCCGAATCGCGCTGAAGTTATCAAAGAGGAAGCTCCTCCTTTTATCTGCATCGATGGAACCGAGATATCACTGACAAACGTGTGCGACGGTCTGCCTCATTGCGCGGATTCTTCGGACGAGACGACTAAACTGTGTCATCATGTCGTGTATGAAACTATATTTATTCAGTTATATAATAATATGCGTATACGCTTGATTTTCCCAAGAACTAATGACCAAATCAATTTTACGACAAAATCATGGATTCATGTCCAAATGCATAACTATAATTATAAATAAAATTCACAGGTGTCCGGCTATGAAATTCAGATGTGCATATGGAGCTTGCATATCTCGCAATGGACGATGCAACGGATTAATAGATTGCGTGGATGGAAGCGACGAACTGTTTTGCGACGATGATTCGGATTGCAGTGATCAAAAGTTTCGCTGCCCCTCGTCGTCAGAATGCATTTCATTCTCTCACGTTTGCGATGGTGATACACCAAAGTTGTTCAAATTTGCATAATTCGCATACAAGTATTTTCAACACAATTTTCACTTAACTTTCCGCTACTCCTTTTAGTTGTGAAGAAGCTCGAAAACCGCATGCATCTGTTGTAAAAACGATTTTTTTTTTAAATCTCATCATTATTCAGGTATCCAGGATTGCGCGGATGGAGGCGACGAGAACACGGAAATCTGCAGAGACTACGTTTGTCCAGAACACACGTTCCAGTGCTCTTACGGCGGTTGCGTTCATCAGGAGGTCGTCTGCGACGGGATAAAGGATTGCATCGATGCTACGGATGAAACCGAGAATACGTGTGCTGCGGTTAACTGTAAGGGCGAGGATTGCGAAAGATACGCTTGCGGGTAAAGTATATTTAGAACAAGAATCGATGTCAGATTTTTTCGTAAAAATTTCTCGCTTTCTTGTAGGTACGACGAGTTCAGCTGCGAAAATGTACGTCAGTGCATTCCGTTGAGCAGACTGTGCGATGGTACGCACCAGTGTAGGGACGCATCGGACGAAAAGAGTGAAACGTGCAAAGAGAGACGGTGAGCTTTCTGTATACAATAGTATAGAATGCGTGTCGCGGCTTATCAAAAAGCAGCCTTGGCGCAATAACAGCTCAATAATCGATAACAATTTAACTCGACTAAAAAAAATGTTATCTATTGCGTTGAGATTATAATATACACGAAGCTGATATTGAAGTTACATATTACAAAATTAATAATACGTTCCGTAATATTTATATTCTTGCTATACGGTTTAATTTTCTAACATCATATTAATAGTATATTACGACACTAGTGCGGTAAAGTAGTTTCACCCTCGTGGGGACGTTACCGCCCGAGCGAAGCGAGGGTGAAATCCCCTTACGCCACTAGTATCGTAATGTACTATTATAGCACTGCGTGACCGCGTTTATGTCACGCCTATCCGTGACTTAAGTAGTCCTTTATTGCACCATGCTTTATCGGCCTCGCAACGCTCGGGCGCTAACCTCACAGGACTGATAATAAAGTGCCACTTAGGTCACACGTATCGTAATATACTATTCATCATCAGCTGTCCCGATGGCTATTTTCGTTGCGAGTACGGCGCTTGCGTACCAGAAAGCTCTCGATGCAACGGGCAACCAAACTGTCACGACTGGAGCGACGAAGATGAAACGACCTGCGGCGTAGCAGTCCTACCAGCAGGAGCCTGTCGCCTACCGGCTGCAGCGCCCGGTACGCACTACGTTGTAAAGGGAGACTGCGAACGATGTAGACCCGGAGACGCGGTGCCCGAATTCACCAGACTCGACTACAGCTGCCATGGGAACGCGAGTCAGCTCGAGGGTCCGAGCAGCGTGCATTGCCAGGCTAATCGCTGGCTGCCGTCCTTGCCGATCTGTCTGAATGGTCGGTATGAGCTGCCTAACTAATGATCTACGTAATGATTGAACTGGGTTAACGTTACAGCTGACGATTCGATAAAATGCCCGGCGGTAGTCGCGCCCGGAGCGATAAAGCGCTGCGAGGTGATGTGGGGACCCGAGATCGGTTGGACGTCCTGCGAACACGCGACTCCGATCGGTACGAGGCTCTCGATGGACTGTCGCGAGTTCTACGAACGCGAACGTGGCTCGTCGCACATCACCTGTCTGCACGATGGCACCTGGAGCCAGGCACCTCTGAGCTGTCGACCCACCTGCGGAGTCAGAACAGAGTCGAGTTGTGAGTCATCTCGATGCGAAATATTATTTTAGTCTAATTATATAGCCGAATGAATTTGCGAGATTAAGGTGATGTGTGATATATTGATTTAACTTGACTCAGAGATGTTGTGAATGGAGTCGATGAGTCAATGTTGTGATAAGTGCGCTCCGTATAACCATCACTGTAAAATGTAGATAAAAAACAATGCTCGAGTCACCTATACCGATAAAAGTCATTAATTCCACGTGGCATGTATTTTGTGAACATAGCCACCGCGTTGATCGTGAGAGGATGGGAAGCATCGACCGAAGAACTCTTTCCATGGCACGCAACGCTATTTTCCCACGAAAATGGATCGTGGACTTTCTTCTGTGGAGGCACTTTAATTGCCGAAAGCATCGTTCTCACTGCCGGTCATTGCGTTTGGAAAACTGATCCCAGTACTGTCAGGGTGAATATTCATCAAAACTTTCGTGAATTGATTTTTCTCTGAAGCAGCGACTCACGATGGAAATTATGATGCTTATTCTCAGGTGGTATTGGCTAGCAGATCGAGTAACTTCACGAACCAATCCGAACACAGTCAAGTACGGGATGTAGAAAGAATCGAACTTCAGAATTCCTACCACGATCACGAAGGCAATTATGGTTCCGATTTGGCACTGCTGATTTTGAAGGAACCTGCCTCGATCAACGCTCACGTATCACCTGCTTGCATCGATTGGTCGAATGAATACGACGTTAATCAGAGAGCTGGGGAAATCGGTTTCGTTTCGGGTAAAATTTCATGCGCACTTTATGCAGATGAGAGATACACACAAACATTTAAAGCCGTACAACGATTTTATGCACATCAGGTATGGGAGTAACCGAAAACGACACTTTCAGCGCTACCTTGCGCTTGGTTTCGGCCGAGGTTGTAGGTGACTCCGAGTGTCGCGCTAAGGAAACACGGGACTTCCGCAAGTATGTGACATATACATCGTTCTGCGCTGGCTGGGCAAACGGTACTGGAGTCTGCAACGGCGATAGCGGCGGTGGTTTCCTACTGCAGCGACCCAATTCGACCCTGTGGGACATTCACGGTATCGTCTCGCTAAGTCCGCGGAGACTCGGTGCCAGTTTCTGCGACCCGAATTACTACACTGTTTTTACCAGAGTAAGTATTATAATCGTTTGGACGTTAACTTTAACCCTGTACAAACGCGTTAGAATCGTGTTTGCGAAATCCGAATAATCTCGTATTTTCAGAGAAAATGTCCGTAAGGATATATGTGTGATATATACCAAATATATTTTCGTTTCATTTTTTATTCCGAATTCGAGAAAAGAATTCTTTTTCGGATTTATTATATATATATACAAGAATTATAAGAACAGCATATCTCTTTAATTTGATCAACAGCGTTGAAAAATAGTTAAAACTTTATAGTTATAGCTTTTTTAGTTATAGCTTTTCTAAAACGATGAATCGGCGTAAATAATAAACGCTTCCATTGAGTATGTATATATATTATGTATCAAGACATTTCAGCCCTTGATTACATGCACACGTCTCTGAACAGTTATTGTTTCATACATTTTGTTTGTGTTAGTAAATATGTAATCTTTTAACATATTTTATATTCTGAAAAATATACAGCTTATGGGCGGATAAAAAATATACAAATATTACATTTTCTCAGATTTGCCAAAACAGAATAGCTCGATTTAAACAAAAATACGTAGGGAATGAGACGAGTAGGACACTTTGGTATACTTTTTTTGCCAAATTCTTATTCTTATTGGAAAGAATTGAATAAACAGATTTTTAAAATGTTCTTAGTTTGTTTAGTTTAAAGTATACAGAAACATTTTTAAAATTTTTTTAACTCCGATAAATGATCATGTTTTAATATTGCATTTCACAAAAAGTATTCCTTTTTTTACGTACTTTCAAGTCTATAAACGTAAAATTTAATTATTATATTTTTTATTCACCAGTCGTACAAAAATACACAGAAGATACACTTGTAACTTTAAAAATCGCAAATAGTTTATTTAAATGTACCTTTAACATATATATTGGCTAGGAAAACGTAACCCGTAACAAAATTGCCCAACTCTCGGCTATGCATCCATAGAAAATAAAAGATAAAACATCTTAAATGGCACAAAGCAAAATGTTTAATATCATATAACTTTAACTAAACTTAATAATTGTATGAATTACATTATTTTATATATAATTTGATATAGGTATCAGTATACGTAGATTGGATAAAAGCTATAGTACGATCTATTCCAGTAAGTGAAGCAAGCAAATTTCATGATGCTTTCTTTCCAAACAAAGATAATATCGAATTCGACTAAACGTTAATGTACAAGGACAATATTAATAAACTAAATTTTAAGTAAGCATTATTTATATTATTAATACTCAAAAATTTGTCTCATTACCTTTCGATCCTAAGTATATCTACTAATAGTTTCAAATGTAACGTAATTAACGTATAATATAAACTACAGGGTTGGTAATATTTTGCTTTACTGTGATTTTAAAATATTCCAGAAAGATAAAGTATATGTCAGTGTTGGCATAATACGCACCTGAGTAATATTTCTTTTTATTTCTCTACGAACCCTGGTTATATATACAAATGATGAAATGATATATCGGAAATTGGCTATATTTGAATATTTTTGAGCTATTTATTTTCATTTCTTGCCGTATCAATTAATTTTACATAATATTTGCATAATATCTCACCTAAGATCTGAGCTGGAATTTCATGTAAAATGATTTCATACAATTTAACATAACAAATTAAGTCAAAAGTACTGTTATTTTGAATTCAAATAAGTATTACACAAAAATAACTCTAAAATATTGGAATTAATGCGAATTGATGCCATATGACTATTCAATAGAAGCGAACTCAGCATAGATTGGGTTATGGTTAGGAGTTTTGTATTATTTGTACGTACATAATATTTATTTCTTTTGCACATTAGTTTTTCCTAGCATGACCTAGAAAAATCAATTGATTTTCTACACATTTTATCGAAAAAACTATCTCTCGAATTACTTTTTATTAACTGACTGATTGCATTTCATTTATTGTTGTTCTTACCATTAATTTTGATCTTCATAGTAGTTTGATTTGCCGTATTTTTAAGAGAACCACTAAGTAGTCTGCTGCTGCTATTTTATTAGTTGCCACAATTTAATACTTGACATTTTAAAAACTGATATCCTTTTCAAATCAAGGTAAAATTATTGAACAAAAAAATAATTGAAGTTTGTTATCTTATTGAGGCTTGGTGAATCACGTGAAAGAAATATTAAATAAATTAAAAGGATTTTCTTATTAACAATAAAGCATTGTATGCCTAAAAGTTTCAAGATATTCAAATATATATAGACTTTATTTAAGCAAGTATATGGTATAGATAAATAAATAAATAACTCTGTAATAAATGGGAAAATAAAGGAAACACATTTTTCGTCCATTAAGTTCTGTATTAAGCTTGTAGTACATAGCCTTGTTTTACAATTAGAATACAATTTAAGACGCACGTTTCAGGTAAATCTTAGAAAACTTAATCCTATTTTTACATGTGTGATCTAAAAAGTACCATGCGCGATGACAAATACGCTGCTGAAACCTGTCTTACAAAAAGTACAAATCGATTCTCGTTGTGTAAATCATGTGTAGTACTAATTCATGCTAAAAATTTTAAATTAATATAATTTGTTTATATCACATTTCGGTAACGTATTATACAGAAATGAAACTCATCTCAAACATGCATTATTGTTGAAATTGTCACATGGAAAAAGCAAACGAAGGGAATAAAATAAAATGTTGAATGCTGTACTTGAATTTACAGAATATTTGCCCAATAACAATGCATTGCTTAGTACAAAGTATTTTTAAACATATGATAATTATACATATAACTTATTTAGTCATCACTTTTTCATCTCCCCCGGTGCAATTATATACCTTCCTTCTATGATGACGTAACCGTCTTTAGTCTTTAATATTTTTCTTTTATATTTATTTATATAATTACTTACTACATATTTCTCTATCGCTACTAGCATCTTGAGGATTACGAATTTGTAACTGTTATTACATTTTGAAAAAGTAAAACACAAGGTCCGTTAATCCTGAACGCTTGCTAACTAATAACAAAATAAAGTTAATCGATTTTGTAATTGTAAGGTACAGATCTTGTATTAAAACAATCGTACTTTTAGATGTCATGGCCTGAGTACCATTGAACAAATTACGTATTAATTTGCTATAAGCAAGACTTGCAGATAGTTATTATTTATTGTTAAAATTTTTATCATGTTTTCCAGTAAAATAAACTATGATTCTAAAAACCAATTAACACATCATATTTAGAGTAAATAATTTAGCAAAAAATACAATCAGAAAAAGTATATTTATTAAACGCATAATTTTTTTTTTTTATCTTTTTTTTATAATGTTAACAGATCAAACCAATATTAAAAAGTTGACAAATTTTTAATGCATTTTGGAAGACTTAGCTGATCAAAAACAAATAGGATTTCGACTTGAATATTGTTTGTCACCTTTATTACACAAAGAAATTGATGCACTATTATTCCATACTTGTTTATCTATTATACATCGACATGCCTGGCATTTTATTTTGCTTCTATGTATTGAATAATGTATTAATACATTTAATAGTAAATTCTTAGTAAGTTAGTAAGTCCTTTAATAATATTTACTCATAGTAATCAGACTTTTTTGGGTTGTCAGAAATGGCATCAGTGCTTTTCATTTGGATTTTTAATGTTAATAATTGTATAAAAATGACAGTATGTAATCACCTGATATTATAATTGTAATCAGGAGCAAAATATTCACGAAAGTAATATTTTATATATCATGAAAAGTTCTAATATAACTGAAGAAAATTTGATGCTTTTCTATTCACTGTGAAAAGTATTGACATGATATAACTTCACTTTTACATCAATGTATACAAACAAGAAAATTGCAGTTTAATAGGAATTAGATTTTCTGTAGTAATGAGTGATTTGTTACTTACTACTTCATAAGAAAACAGAAAAAATCTTAATATATACAATTTATTTATCTTTATAGCAAATATATGACGTTTTTAGCCTATACAAACGTTAAAATATAAACGTTTGATAACTTTGTGAAAATCCTAAGTCCTGTACATAGTTTACATCCTACTACAATAAAGCACCTTGCGAAAAAAAGTTTAAATTTCAATGTATACCTTAATTTTTTAATGATTTCTTCTACTATTAAAAACCATTCGATAAATTATATCAGCTCTATTTATGAGAATTATTTTTAATACCATAATTAAACTACAAATAACTCGAACTGCAAATCAAAATTGATTAAGACACAAATCATAGATTCAAATTGAGATGAAACTGCAACAATTATTTTGATACATGGATAACTATGAAAATGTATTTGATTATGTATTACGAGCAATCGTCGATTCATTGGATAATATTGATTTGCAAATAAAAAATAATCAGACTAATTTCATATGTACTCTGTAACTATGAAATGCTTGGTTGTATCAGTGTGATTTATAATTGGCAAAGAGACTGTTTTAGAACAAAAAATAAAACATGAACTCCAATGTGCCAATAAATTAAAAACACATATTTTAAAATGTTTGCAATACTGGATTGCATGCTTAGTAAAGAAATATTTCCCCTATGACATACATACGCGGACGTAGATAGTTTGGTTTAAATATGCATATACTTTTCTATAGTCATTAATAGTATTATAGCTCATCGTCATTTGATCCACAGTATATAATAGTAGCATAAAAATGGATGACCCCGTGTTGTTCTAGTTTTTTTAAATTAGTTATACTATTCTACAGTCGTATATCAAAAAAGATTTAGCGTTTCCTGTTAATAAATGATTCCTTATCTAATTAAATTATTCTTTAATTTCGTTACATGCAATACGTGTTCAAATCTGAACGTACTGCGAATGATCCTGAATTATTTAAACTTTATGGCAGCGACAAAACCAAATGTTAAATTACGTTTAAAACTAATAAGCAATACGTGTGTCAAACTTTCCTTTTACGCAATTTTGCTTGTGCTTCTTTTAGTAAAAGATCAAAAGTATTTTCTTCTTCAGGTTTAAAAGTGCTTCCTCTACTAGTTCCTAACGAATTGCTTGCTGCCCCATCTGTTAAAATAATAATTAAAAACATTAAATGTCAATTACTTAACGTCTTTTCAAATGCAAATCTGGTCGTATATTTACCTAAATCCGCATATTTCACTTTACAAAATGCTCGGCGTCCACCGAAGCACAAGTCATATCTAGGCAAAGAAGGATCATCATTTCCATGTTCAACAGCTTCATAAGCATCATTTTTATAAGCAAATGTTACAAATCCATAGTTATGACTGAAAAAAATAAATTTATTTAATAAGGGAAAAATTAAAATTAACTTCATTTTTTTATTGACACTAACCCACGCTCACGAAAATGTATACTAATATCAACAACAGGACCAAATGCTTCAAATCTTCGTCGTAGCTCAGCTTTAGTAATACCCTCTTTTAATCTGCCCACGTAAATAACTCTTCTTTCTTCCACTTGGCGCTGTTTTTCTTTAATGTACCATTCATCATATGGTCGTCTGTAAGATGGAGACCTGATCGAAAAAAACAAAAATACTTAAAAATTTTGAAAAATAGCTATACTTAAGTATGAATAAACTCAGAGAATTCAATTTATACAAGCGAATTATTTACTCAGCTTTATAAATTTACTTTTATCTGAGGCAACATTTAATTATTAGCAAAATTATTAGCAAAAATATTAACGTATATGTATTCATATAAACCATAAATCATAACACAGCAAAAAGGGGTAAAGGAATAAAGAAACTTTTTCCAAAAAGTTATTTTTCTATTTAAAGAAATAATAAGTCTAGATAACAACAAAAAACACACTCGATAAGTAAGAAATTCTTAACCAATGTATGATTAAAAAGGGTTGCGTGTGAATCATTAAAATGTTGTCAAACGTCATTGCTTTACCTCCTCCAATCATTGTAGCCGTGACTACTACCCGAGGAGTGCCGTCTGTGCCTATCATAACTCCGTCTGCGCTCCCGCCTTCCCTTCCTCTGACGACTCGACCATTTAGAACGTCCGAAATTTGAGCGAGACGAGGACCTACAACCGTTATTTACGCCTATTATCAGATCGTTGTTCTAAACTATTAAGTAGCCAAAATACACGCGACAACAGCTGCTATCGTTTGATATCAAAAGGCCTATCGCTATAAATCACTAACTGAATAATGAAGTCTATAATGGCAAAAAACGAATCTAAATTTTCATAATCAATTAACAAACAACTTTATGAAATTATGATTTTAAAACTTGCTCGTGATGTACGAATAATATTATTGCACCTATGTAATAAAATAAAATATCAGATTCATAATAACTACCAAATTTTACACAGCACAAAATGTCGAAGTAACTATATACAACATTTTCCCAAACACTAAAAATATGCTTCTGTGCTATACTGAAATATAAACAAAAATAAAAACGCCATCGCCATACAAAATTAATTCTACTATTAGGGTACAACTATTAAAAATTCTGTCATCAAAATTCGAACTATGTCGCTTCATCAGAACATTAATTTGCTCTACCTCGAACAAATTCAATTGACAAGTTCATGGCGATGCTTACCTTGAACAGCTAGAGTATCGCGATGACCTGGACCGAGACCTGGAACTCCTGGACCTCGAACTTCTCGATCTTCTTGATGAAGCCGAGCTATACATAGATCGTGATCTTGACCTTGACCTAGATCTTGATCTGGATTTGGAGTGCGACCGAGACGACCAGCTGCTGCTTGAGCTTACTGAGCTGCGCCGATGACTAATTCTTCTGCGTCTTGTGTAGCGACATGCGCGTGACCTGCTCCTGCTACGTGACCTGCTTCTATCTGAGCTTGAACTTCTGCTACGGCTTCTACTTCTGCTGCGACTTCTGCTGCGACTACGGTTATCTCGGGTTTTCACTCTGTTGCTACGACTGCGGCTCCTACTTTTACTACGACTTGCTGCACGACGTAAACTTCGGGCACCACCACGACTGCTACGGCTACGACTTCTGGAGCGTGAGCGGGATGAACCCGAGGAAGCGCGAGTACGCCTATAATTGCGGTGCTTGCGGTCTCGTATGCGGTTTATACTGAAAACATTGTTAGTTATATAGAACGTTAAACTTGGCTAGCTATTTGATTTATTTAAAATACCTAAATAACGACGGAACACTTGAACGAATAATCAAGTCGCTAAAAAATATTGTAAAAGTATAAAATAGAAGGTTTAAAATTTATATTATATCTTAATCGTAGATCATATTAATATTGTTACTAAATCTTTATTATTCATCTTATAAAAAAAACTTGAACCGTTGTAAAGTTTTAAAGTAAATAAGATTAAGTAAAACAAAGTTAAAAAATTCTATAGAAAGTAGAAATATTTTTGGTTTCGACATACCTCATGGAAGCATTTTCTCCTTCGTTTTGTCTTTCGGCATTAACATTGTTTACTGGATTAACTTTATTACTTGCAATGTCGTTGCTCACAGCCTGGTCATCTATAATTTCACCAACTTCAAGTTGATCATCGGTTACCATATTTTCGACCGCATCCTCCTTTGCAATCGGTGCGTTAAGATTAACATTTCTATCAACGACCGCTTCTTTAGCGATCTGTTGTTCCTGCATTATTTGTTCCTCTTGCTTTTGTTCAGACACTTGTTCAATTATCGGTTCAGGTATCTGTTCTGGTGCTCCCTCGTCTTCCTGCTCCTCGTCTTCATCTTCGTAAAAGATTCCAAAAACAGTCTGCGTAGTCTGCATACCCCTGTCTCTAGTCGGACGCTTCGGCTTGAGCTTTTCTTCTTCGAGTTCGGCTTTGGGCTTCAGTACTGACACAATCTCTCTTTCAGACCAAATAGGATTCTCAGGATCGACGTTAATAGGCTCTGTGTTGGTAGAGGCATGGTGAATATAAAGTAAAGTCATTGGCTGTATTGGAGAATTTGTACGGCTGCCATCACTTCGGTTCTGCTCTCGACGACTTCGGTATTCAGCTAGATTCAGTTTCCTGCGCGGCGGCTTCTTCTCTGTCTCTTCAGGTAGCTCGATTTCAGCCGTGTCTTGCACGATTATATTTTGTACCTGATCATTCGAGCTATTTGTTGTGGTAACAATCGATTCCTTGAGATTGCTCCCAAGAATTTTCTGAGGAGTAGTAGCTACCGGTGGCTTCTTCAGCACTGATACCATTTGCTTAGGCTTGTGATTGTCCAGGGACTTAGTTTTAGTGAGTACACCCTTACGAAGCTGAAGTATGCTTGTGGCCAAAGCAGATTGGATCTTCATCTCGTAAACGGGTTTTGTTGAGTTGGTTACGGTAGTTTTATTTATCAATGATACTTTACTGCTGTTATCCAAGATACTGACATGGGCAGGGTTCTTCTTAAGTTCATTTAACTCCTTTGACTCCTTTGGCTGTGCGGCGTCCTGCAGTAAGGATTTCTTTACCTTAGACGCAGGAGTCTGCTCCTCGCCCGCATCACTGACGTCACCCGACTCGAGACCGCTGTCCTTCTTTGAGCTGCTATCCGCCCAGTTGTTCTTCCTGATTGCTGCACTGATTTTGTGGCTAGTGGACTTGGAGTGCTCAGCACCATCTTTACCATAACAACCATTTTTTTCTTTACTAGACTCTTGCTTAATTGGAGTGAGTTGTTCGCTGTCGCTAGATTGCCTATCGTACTCACTGTTACTATCGCAGCTGTTGCTGCTGCTGCTCATCATAGAGTTGGTGTTGCTGCAGTAGTCATGGTCCAATTGTACCGATCCGTCGACCCTTACACTTGAGTTACTGTTGTTCGTAACCTAAAATAAACACAAGTATTTTAATGCAAAATTTAGGCAGTGCCCCGCACCTTTATCACTCTGATATCGTTAAAAAATATATATCTTTTTTTCTCTTTTAATGCATGTTTTTTAACGTGCATAGAATGTGAGTGTAAGAGGCTCTTTTATACTGTACATAGCAAATCTGTAGTAAGAAAAAGAGTTTTTCCTCACACTGCACCGAAAGTACCACACTCCTTCCCGGGCGCCTAGAGAGAAATATGCATATTCGGTGCTAGTGAGCAAAAATAATATACGCCCTACAAGAGGAAAATTAGACAGCCCATATCTCGTGTTTGCCACCCTCGACTTCGGCTCGGATAGCAACTTACACGAGATCTGGACTGTCCAAGTTTTTTCCTCCCTACCTAAGCACGTAATATACTATATTGCCGGTTAAAATTTTTTTAAAATTTTGAATTTTGCGTACTTGAACCTCCATCCACTTTCCATGCATAAAAAAAAAATGAAAAACTTTAGACTAAGATAATGATTTAAAATTCATGCTTAATTTCCTTCTCCTTATTGTACAAAGTTCGTGGTGATACTTACTTTCATTAAATACGATATTTGTTTATTCAAACGATTAATTTTGTATTATTACAGATGAGAATAAGTAAAATAAATAAAAATAATGATGCATATTAATCATACTCATTTTTCTATAATTTTAGATAAATTAATTAAACTATTTATAATTTTTTAGATTTAAGTTGCAACAAAATTATAGCTTTCTACAATTGAGTAAAAAGCTATAAATTTATAATTTAATATATACGTAAAAATTTTAATAAAAATTTTAATTGTAATTAATAGTTCAACTCGGTAAGCTATACAATTTCTTATATAAGTGTTTAATGTCCAAAGTGCGCAATATGGAATGTGTAATTACTTGTATACAGTAGGCGCCTACACGAGTAATATTTGCACTCATCTAAGAATTGCCTAGTTTACGCAATTGTATCGTTCTGTTCTATTATTAAAATTGCAAATTTTTATATTTAGAATCTTTTTGAATTCTATCTATTCAGAGAAGAAAATTTTAATGTACTATAAATGAAGTCTTACTAGTTTTAGTAACTTGGTCCGTGACAGAGTAGCTGCGGCCTCCTGCATCCTGGTGCCATTGTTTCGTGTTCCAGTCTTGGTGTTCGGTATCGCGGGTATAACTGATATCGTCTTTTTACGACCAGAAGATGCCTATACAGTCACGCAGTTTATTAAGTATAAACTGTTTTACAGAAAAAATAGTAGACAGCTAAAAAACATTGCGTAAATCACCTTTATCCTATCTATGACTTCTTTCGGTAGAGAGTCACGAATGTCTTGATGGAACTTTGAATCTTGCGAATCGGTCGACTTTTTCAATAAAGTTAGTTGGGATTTATTTACAGAGAACTTTAACGAAGATTTTTTGGAAGATGCCTGTGCGAATTGCGTTTTGTCAGGAAGTTGTGAGGAGACTGCAGCGGCTTCGGTAGCTTCAAATTGTTCGAGGAGACTCTTGACATCACCAGCTTCCAGTGCTACAAAAATGCAATAATGTAATTAAACATTAATTATAAGAGATTGAAATATTTTAAGCAACAAAACGGTATTTACCAGGTGCTTTCTTGGATATTGAAGTAATATTACTTGAACTATTTGTTTCTTTTATAACCTCATTAGATTTCAAGTCTTTTTTCGATTTTTTGGGAATCTTTCCAACGAAGTCAGGCGCTTCTTTACCAGATTTGCGACTTTTCTTACTTGGAACTTCTTCCTTGTGTTTTTTACAATGTTTTTTCTTACTACTCTTTGTACATTCTAAGTTTACCATAGGTGGTGGGGGAATTTCTGGAGCTACTTCATCCTCCAAGTCAGATAATGATTCTTCTTTGATATCAACTGGTTCTTGCTTAATTTTATTAACATTTTTACCTAAAGTAAAATAAAAAAAATTTTAACAATTAAATTACTGAATAATATTAGAACAAAATACTTTATTTTATTCTTATATCATTAAACTAACTTATTTTTTAGATACATTGAGAGTAAAGTATATAACCCAGGAAAAAAATTATCTCAATATGTAAGTTATTGATGGAAAATTAGTAAATTTATACATATAACTTTACTTTGACTAATAGCTTGGCATACAAGCACAATTAAACTAAATGAAATGCAAATTTTGAATATTGTATTTACAAGATTTAACTTTATAAATACATTTAAATTGCATATAATTTACTTCCTAGTATGAATATAATTTATTTTAGAGCTAAACAACGACGCTGCAAAAAAATGATATGCAGGAATGCAATAGGAAGGAAAGTATTTAACGCACTATACAAAATTATGAAAATAAAAATTTGATCAAAAACAAATAAAATTACTTAAACAAAAATTTGCTTCGTAAGATAATACTCCACACACACAAATAAATAAATAAAAACGTTGATAAAAAAAAAACTTTGCATTCAAACAAACCTAAACTTTTGGAATTATTTTCTTTGGACGTAGTAGTTGCATGTTGTCTTCTGACATGCATGAAGTCGACAATGGGGTCTACATCCTCGACTGAATCTAGTCCTACAACATCTATGCAAAGGATAAAGAGTTAATAGCAGGGGTAAGTGGTTATGAAAAAAAACTTTCCAAAATTTGAATATTTGTCAAGCATTAGTCACAGAAAACAAAAGGCACTCTTGTGAAAAGCTACTGAGCAAGCTGATCAATAGAGGAATAACAGTTACTTATAGTGTTTCTAAGGTTATATTTTACCTATTTCTTTTTCACTTTGATCAGACTCCGATGCACGAGTAGATTCATATTGATCAATATTAAATTTGACAGGACTAAGTTTGTAATTTTCTCGTTTGTGTGGTTCTTCCAACTTTACAGGGCTCTTCAAAATATTATCTGTTGATTTTTGTATGTTTTCAAAAATGTCCTTAGCCAGGTCTCCATTCATATGCAACCCCATATCTAAATTGATATCCTCTTCAATTTCTGAAGCCTGAGCATAATTGTAAATCGTTAACTATAAATAACTTAACTTAAAAAAACTTGAATAAAATTTTGTTTGCTTACTTGCAAGTAACCAATATGTTCTTGCCAATCTGTGAGTACTTTTGCAAAATCTTCTTTAATATTTTCCATCTTTGGAATAACTCCAGCAACACCTGAGACTGGCAATACTGCAAGATCTCCATTGAGCCTAAACAAAAAGAAAATATTAATTTTTTACAGTTATTTTTTATCTTATAAGAATACAGAAACAAATTGATCTTTGGCTTACTCTTGTTCGGTTTCCCATAAAGCATCATTTGAATCAAATCCTAAGTTTTCTACGTAATCAAAATCACTATCAACCATTTGCACTAATGAACTTTGCGATTCACCCAATAGATTGTGCTAGAAAATTGTTAAATAAGTTATTAAATTATATAATCTAAATGCTTTTGAAAACAAATAAATGAATTCTGCATAAATAAAATATTTACCTGGTGGTCCAAGGATAATGAGAAATCTGAAAAGTGTTCCTCATCGTGGAAATTGAGAAATCCAGCTTCCATGTCACGACTGCACTAACAAAACAAACTCAATTTTGGATCCAGTTTTCTGAAATGAAAATTAGAAAATCATTTAGATACATATAGCTTATTACAGAGAAATTAAGATCGTAAAGAACAAAATTATTATTTTGCATATATACATATATTCATTCTTGGGCATAATTAAGTTTCTATAACCTATCTCACTCTTATTGAATTGCTTGTCAAGTGTAAAATATTGGTATATTAGAACGACTTGACACAATGGACAGATCAATGATCTTGTCACCTGAGGTGAATGACTTTGCTGTAGGTCAACTTAGATTATCCTCTTTGATAGAATATGTAACAGAATCCACGAAACAGTGAATCAATTAGTTTTAATTTAAGAAAATCTGTACATTAAATTATTTCAAAACCTAAAGCTCATGACGAATTATTAAAACACGCTAAAGTTACAGATTGTCACATGAATACTTTACTATTTTATTTAATAAAAAAAATAGTGAAAGTTTTTAATACAATAATTAATGAAAACAGAAAAATAACACGAGTTACTCCATAACGTGTTATAAAATTGTAAGTAATTTACGCTTATTATACGCGGCATTGTAAATAATCAACAAACGGACCACGTGTTTCTGTGTATATACCTACATACCACATACATACAGAACAAAGCCAATATATACTTTTCGTGTGATATGCTACGCTCCTCCAATCGAATTCAACTAGCGACGTTGTTATTATCACGAAAAAGTTCACTTTTCATTCTGACAAAAATGAGCAATCTAATAATTAGCCATGAATCTATGCGAAAATATGCGTCGAAAGACGCAGCACCAGACGCGGAGCATTCGCAATCTAACCAACAATATGGCACGCGCCACGAGGCTACACATAAACACAGCATCACAAATACAAAGAAGCCAACGTTCTTTAGCTCGGGTACGAGCAGCTTTTGCAATCGAGTCGTGTCTAAAAAGCGGTAGCTATAACATATCTGTAAGAAAGATCTGCCATGCTGATAAACAATGATAAACTAACGGGCGAACGAAGGTCGAGAGGAGGAGATACACGAGCACGAGTCACGCGCGGGCATCAGAGAAGGAAAAAAAAGAAGTTTTATCGGTGGCAATTACCGAGCGAATATTAACCCCCTGAAGAGGAAATCTCCGAAGAGTTGATGCGAGAAACTCTGGTAATCGTGCTCACGTAAAAACAGAGCAACAATCTCTTTCGCAAACTCGATACGCGCATATGCCTCCACCATGTGGTCGGCTTGGAGGTTATGTTGCCGCCGCCGCAGTGGAGCTCGGAGCACACGCGTGCATAGCCTAATAGTCTATATAAGTAGATACGCATACCTGAGAAAAATTCGCTCTCGGAGGAAGGACGACACTGTCGAGGAACCGCAGCGCCGGGATACTCAGAGGAAAAAGATAACCTCACCGGCTGGGTGCAGGTGGGTATAGTAGCAACAGCGGCGTCGAGGTCATGTACCCATACAACGTATACACTGCAGACACGCAGTTTCCGAGAGCTATTTGTCTATTTGTTATACTTTGCGGTATGTAGTCCTGCTGTTCGAAGATACTAAGCGCAGCTGCTCTGACACTTACGTAAGGACACGCGCACAGAAAATTTTCAATAGTCAGAGTTTCGCTATAAATGTACGTACAAACACACTGCACAGAATATACAGGGCGGAATGAGGCACGCGCGCGCACGATGCTCTTTGATGCCTTATTTTTGCGAGCTATACTTCGAAAGTTCGAACTATACGTGTAGATGAAGCACGCGCCGACTGTACGAGGAGGCAGACTGGCAGGCAGACCCCTTGGCCTGGCCGTTTTTCGTCGTTCCCCGTTCCCACTCTCTCTCTCTCTCACTCTCTGCTCGGCCGCCGCTCTCTCTCTCTCCCACACAGCTCTTCCTGGTCGCGTTCGTGTGTGCCGCATATAGGTATAGGTATTATATAGGTGCCCGGAGAATGTGAGCGTGCTCTCTTTTATCAGGGAGCCTATAATATCGAGTTCTGGCACTGAAATTCCCTTATAGGTGTAGGTATTCTGGGTCTGTTACAAATCCGACTACTTATACTTCACAGCGCCAGAAGACGACTGACTTTTCGTTTTCCCAGTAGTAGGGCGCCTTATTCTTTTTTTTCATTTTTACTGGTATCGAATCTTTCACTCAAGAGAGCTTTTTGTTTATCGAGCGGTAACGCAAACATATTCGTGTTTTCTACATCAATCTGGCTGTGCTTAGAATTTATTTGAAAGTTATACGCGTCACCCTGCCTTTCATTTCGTACACTCAATGTCAATGCCTTTGAAATTCGCTAGAAATTCTCAAAATATTCAATGTACCCCCACCTATAGCTTATTAAATTTGATGCATCTATCCTGGATATAGCCTCGCACTGAATAGTGAACTCGACATCAGTAAGAATTTATCGGGCATGAAAATTCAAACAAATTTCTCACACTCTCCCAGAGATAAACTTCCTAGAACCACTTTGTTGCAATAGAGGAACCTTTACTATATAATCTCTGTGGTATGGCGTGTATCGAGTTACCTGTAACTATACTGTATTAAATTACTCTTTCTCTTTTTCTTTTCTCTGACGCCTCCTCCTCTATACTCTCTGCCTCTTTCTTCCGCGTGCTCCGAATCGTTCTCTTTATTCATACGCAAATTGGCCTGCGTTCATCATTTTTCAATTCTATTTTCGAATATTCATATATGTATATATACATTGCAGGTATGTATACGTTGTTTTTTCTTCGCTTCGACCTGCATCGTCTCCCCGAAAATGCGTTCTCATCTTTTGTTTAAATTTAGGCGAAAGCTCGGAATCAATATGAGCAGCTATTTTTACTAGCTCAAAGACATGAGAAATATTCGACTTCGCTACACAGCAACTCGACTCGACACATTTTTTGCACAATTTTCTTTTTTGCCGATCTCGTCCATTTTTCTCCATACGCCGAGAAAATATAACTTGAGACTTCGTACATGTGCAAAGAAACCGCGACCGACACCTACACAATTCACGTCCACGCAAAGTCGCGCGCGCGCGCGGTCGGCGAAGGTTGTTGGCACATGTATAACGAACCACAGGAGAGGGAGAACGCGAATATTGCGCCCGTAAGGTGAATGTCCCAGTTTTAGACAATGCGCCAATTGCCGATCAATTTTTAGATCAGTGTTCCCTCCGCCTGCGGTAAAAAGCATATTTTGGATACAATGGCTGAGACTTTTTCTCTCATTGTTAAGCATGTATTTAAAGAATTAATTTTTAAGCCAATTATAGAACAGCTAATTTTTATAAACTAATTTAAAATAGCTCTCATAATTACTTCGATCGTCGTATCGCATTATTAAGACTCCGTTTATATTTATATCGCTTCGCAAAATAAAGACATTGATCAATTAAACAATAAATCCAGGCTTCGGTTTGCCGAATAGAAGCTTCTTGGCAAATAGAATTTCAGAACTTTTCATCAAATTTTATTTAAAGAATGTATTGATTGGTTACATGAATCATTTGCTTGCACTTGCTTAATGTAGATCAATGTTTTTGATAAGCCTGCACGCGTATATCACATTTAATATTAGATTTTATCATTATCTAATATCGAGCCGCACCTTCAGATATATCCTATTTTCTATAGTCATATACAATACATTATTTTTGCAATCACTTTACTAAATAAAATTAATAGCAATCGAATGAAATTTTCAGTTTTACTGATATCTCAATTCAAATATTGGATCGAAAGCTGTATAGGAAATAACAGATTTTAATTATATTCTTCGTGGCCATGGCGACACAGCTTCACGTACATTTCAAGATAATATAAATATAAATGTGGGAGTGTGCGTAACGAGTACGTACAACGTGTGTAAATAAGAGCAAGAGAGTCTGTGAAAAGCTATTAGGCTAGACCGAGACGCACAACGTTGCAACCCTCAGCCCCTCGAAAAGCGCCGAGAGGGATACAACATGAGTCCCAGAGCGACAATGAACGAGAGAGCATCTGAGTAATAGCGAAAGTGAAAGCCCTAGACAAACGAACCGATTTATATACAGTGTATCATTTATCCAACAATTCAGTGTATTAATTTAACAGTTCAACTACTTGTGTTTTTCTTATGTCAACATATATATTTTAACCAGACTTTACTTTATTTATCACAACCCTGTACCACTACGAATCCCATATAGATTTCTCATATTCCCTATCTATAAAGACGTAATATACATGAAAATGAATTCAAATATGATTTCTATAATCTATAAATAATATATAGAAAAAAGCTTGTCATGCAATATTTTTATAAAATCCAAATGATCGAAAAAGTTTTATTTAAAATTTATTAATTGTATACAAAGTGCGACAGTTCAACATATCTACGACAATGACTATATGCATCGTCGTCAGTGTTCAATTGCAATAACGTAAGAATAGTGAGCAGCAATCGAAATGTGTCAATAGTATACGTATGTTTATTTAATGAAATGTGTATGCCTATATCGGCTTGCCATCTCTCAAACGTAACTCTTATACGCGTATCTCTACAGTGTATACAGTCAATCGGCGTGGAAACTTTAAACATTAGTGACACATTAGCATCTCTTGGAAATTTTGGTGTATTTATGACATGCCCGCTTAATTGATTCATAAACGAAAATGCGCGAAAGATGAGTGATAGAATCAATTCAAAGCAATGTGTGCTATTATGATTGCGAGAATAGACGTAATAATATGTATGTCAACTATAAAATAACGCACGATCGATTATGGATATTCGGGCAAGCGTTTAAAAATCAAATAAAAATGACTAACTATAAGTCACACGTTACACACAATTTTTTACATTGACATTGAGTTATTGTACTAGCTGTATTATTTTTTAATTAAAAGTTTATACTACAAATATTGAAATTTTAAAAGTCAAAATACACAGCAATGAACAAGCAAACTCCGAAACGATTCCATCAGCTCTAAGGTTAACATCTCAAGCGCTATATAATAGTGATGAAGCTATAGGAGAGAAAAGTTTACCCCAACGTCGCGATCACACGGGTCGCTCACACACGTCTGAGTATCGAACACGTGCACACTTGCGCACACACTGCATAGAAGACTCGTAATAGACTAAAAGTAGACTGAATAAATTCGATGCCGAATCTACAACGCGATTCGACGGTTTCGACTAATATAACAGTCTATTTTCATGATATAAGAATTGGAAGAGTAACAAATTGATTGCAATCAAAACAATATGTTACTCATCGTACGTGACTCGCTTTATGTATAGACATAGCCTGCAGTAGAATGTTATAAAGTTAGATCATAATCTGTGACTTATTGCGACGTTATAGTCGAGGAAAACTTGAATAAAATTTACTGCAAAATCTGATATCTAACTCACTGCAGAAAAAAAAATTGCGTAAACTTGAATCTCTTCAATAATTAAAAACAACTGAAATCGGACAAAATGCCAAGAACAAAAGAATCCAGCAAAATTAATCTGCACTTGCACAATTCTACGAAAAAACTTTGAACTCTCCTCTCACACCAAGTGCGATACATCAGGATAGACTGTAAGCACCGGCTTTCAATTCACGTAACCCGGCGCGCCGGTATAAAAAGATACCGCGGCTTTTATTCCAACTGATGACTGCTCGGGTGAAGAAAAACAGCCAGATAAACGTTTTTTTCTCCAGTAGCTCGCGGTATACCGAAAAAATAATACGCAACCCGCGAGAAATTCGCAGACGTCGGCGGGAAAGTAGAGCGACGCCACACCTCAAACTGTCGATTTGCGCATTAATAATCGTATACAGGCGAAAAACAAAGAAAGGCAACATACAGGCTGGGGGAAATCCTGCGCGAAAATCCGCAGACCAGCAGGTGGCCAAGGAACGAGTCTAGAAGACTCGTTCCTTGGCCTGTCTTTCTTGCTTCCCCTTTTTCCTTTCTCTCGCCTTTCTTTTGCTCTCGTCTCTTCGGCTGCATCATGTATATTTACGACGTACTGTATATACTGAGCTGTAAATGAATAAGGAGGAGCGGAATCGCTGCGACAAACGACTAAATACCTGACGAAGACATCGACGTGTCATTAGAAAATTGGCTGCTCCGAAACAGGAAATTCGTACGCAAGCTGCTAACGAGACCGGATTTGCTTCACATCCTCGTCTCAAAATTGAGTTTGCGAAACGGTCGAGATGTGAGATGGACTGATCGTCGCTTTTTGTATAGCGATAATTTGTCTGTATTCGTTAAAGTTGTTGCAGTTAAACGGAGCAAGACGATGTCCAAACTACTGACAAACTCGTCAGCAAAGAAATGCATTGCTGTCTACGCGTACTTTCTGAGTATTATTGGCAAAATTATTGTTCATCCACAGAGAGAGCAACCCTAACCTCAAACACGCCCATACAGAAACGTCCATTTTTGATTCCTATATACTTTGCTTTGCCGACAAGCTGCAAGGAATTTATATGAAGCTGAGTGAACTCATCGCTATCTGCTCTTTCTCGACACGACATTCAAATTCCGAAGGGTTTACGGCAGCTGCGACTTTGGAAAGTCCTAATGTGGGGCAACAATCTCCCTCTCCACGCGCAAAATCATTGCGAATGCACACTTTGCGAGGAAAGTTCCCGCGACAGCTATAGTTGTCATTCGATAAATCACGACAGCTCAGAGCAAATCACGAGTATTAGGAATGGCCACAAGCTGCCACATCGGCCCCAGCGAAGAGGTATAACGCGGGAGAGAATAAGAGCTCTGGTGAACTTATAAAGCCTCCCAAAGAGTTCTCCGAAGACGTCGAGAGGAGAGCGGAGGGGAGCGATTGAGAAAAAGGTCGGCACGCGGTCGGCTGCGCGTCGCATAATACGTGTATATTTTTACGGCGCGCGGAGAGCAGCAGAGTGAGAGACAAAGAGAGAAGCGAGAGACTTATACGCGGCCGGTCGTCTATATACCTATATACACGTAGCCGTGGTCGTCTACATATTTAGCTCGGAATCTTCGTGTATAAATAAAACGTGCGCGACGGCTCACGTAATCGAGCCAGAGTCGCCGGAGCCAAAAGCAATGACGAGCATAGGGAAGCCGCTCGAGGACGACGTGCCCAGCTGCTGCAGCTGGTGCGCTGTTTCGTTCCAGGAGGCAATGGAGCAAGCTATGGACTTGGACACTCACGTGCTATATCGTGGAGATCAACGTCGGGAGGAGGAGTCGTCGAGAGCCGATGGAATGTCGCTGATGCTGATGCGTGTTGCGGGAAGAAGGTCGTCTCGCGCGTTCAAAGTGTGCCGCCCCCTTCTCTATTCTTGCTGACTGCGTGGATTTGCACTGATTATCTTGGGCGCTTTTTCGCAAACTTCACTTCACGTCTCACATGCAGAGTGCGGCCACTGAAGTGAAATATTATACCTTCACACTCGCGGCAGGAACACAGTCGTCTAATAGCACTAATATTCACTCGTCGCTACTGCAAGACAGAGCGGACAGACAGCGCGCACGACAGTCTCCGTCTTTTTCCCGGCACACGCGCGGAGGCGCCTCGTGGATACTTTTATAGATATAGCGTGTATATGGCTGCAGATGAGATGTATTTAAACTTTGTGCGCGATTCTGCGGCTGCTAATGCTCTCTGCTGCGGCTGTCTGTGTGTGTCGCGCGGCTGCGACCGGATCACTGATTCACTGCGCTCAAGTCGCGAGTGGGAGATTTTTGACCGAGCGTGAGAGAGAGAGAGAGAGAGAGCGAGAAAGAGCAGCTGATGATGGGTGTGGAGCGCCCGCGAGTGGCCACTTTTAAAGACTGCCGGGTGAGCGGGTTTTTTCGATCTACTGCGTCTACTTATAAGTGTACTGGGCTACGGGTTCGTGTATGTAATTTGCACGTATAAAGTTCAGAAGCTTTGGGTGTAGATACTTACTTTTCTTTAGCAAAATTCAAATTATTTACTACAAGTCATGATGAGCTTGACTACTCCACTTCGCCAGTAACATTAAAAAAATATACGAAACTTTTTTGGAGTCCAATACATAGATTCAAGACAATTAACGTAAATTTATATTTTTTACATAAATAAATAGCTATAATGCATATTTATCAAACAACTTGAACATATTTTTAAAGACACAACATAAAAATACAACATGAAATAGGAGAAAAGGCATAATTCGCATTTCATGGATTGTAACGGACGTTGCCAAAAGACAAGATTACACAGAGAAATAAGATTGTTACGGAATCGTTCAAACAATTTAAACTAATGGTATTTAGTAGAGAACATTTATACTTGTTTAACACAATATATGAGCCTTGGAAAATTTCGTATTAAATTCAATTTATTATATCAATCGGTACTTATCACGTAAACTGCTTACAATTAATAATAAAAATAATGCAAAATTGGGATGTAGAACAATATCTAAGATATACTTTTAAATACGGTATAGTATATTTGGGATAGAATATCCGTTACTGTATGTATGAACAAAGATATTACAAAATACTCTACTAAATTTTGAAAACCATGCAACTGACAAGGTCCTTTCTAACTTTTCAAATATGTAACAATGTATATTGGTAAAGAACATATTTATAAAGCGAAATCAATAAAAGTTCAATTTATACAAATTAAATAATGTACAATTTATAATTCTCAATATTATTTGCATATTTACATCCGAGTGCTAAAACAATTTTAGCTAATTATCTTTACAAAAGTCGCTTAAAATTGATACAATTAATAATTATCCCGAAGAAGTAATGTTTCTCATTTGTCGAACAGCAGCTACAACGCGAGGATTACATCCTACGCTGCCGTTCTGATAGTCTTCTGGTGCTAGCCGAAGTAATTGGGACATCTGTTGTAAATTTTCTGACAATGATAATCCAAGTTCTTCCAATATGTTTCCAAGGTAATCTAAAAATGAAAAAAATTATTAATGTTAGGTCATGACAATTCATATTATATAATATGTTCAATTTAGATTCAAAGTGTTACTATTCCATACCAATATCAGTAGCAAGTTGTTTGCATGCTGCAGCATTTAATTCGTATATTCCCCACGTTTGATCTTGAAACATTTGACAAGTTTCTTTAGCTACTATTCCTAATAAAATATTCGTAAATCCAGATTCACAAGATTCCTGACTGTACTGAGAATCAGCTGCTTTTAAAGTTTTAGTCAAACTTGGATTATCTCTTAATAAGAACGGCTCTAAATGTTGAGGTAAAGTCATCAAATACTGTCCCACTTGAGTGATATATTCTTGTGGAGCAAAACTGTAATCGGGCAAATCCGAACTTATGGGAGGTGCTTTGGTTGCATCTGCTGACCAAGCAGGTGCTTTTCGAACTAATAGTAATTGCGTGAAAATAGGTGCGAAAATGACTTCATATGTTGATCTATGCAAATCTGAGCAGAGTTTCTGGACTGACTTCAACGTAGAATCCAGAATAGATTTTTCTTCTGCAAAATAAAAAAGTCTATTAAACGACGAACTTGATAATCAAAATTCGTTTTATTACCTTTTTGAATAGTTGTAATAAATTCTTGTAGTTCGGTTTGTGCTGCTGGCGTCAAAAGCAGGGTCTTGTATTGAAGAAAAACGTTTTTCTCGGGAGTTTGCAATTTGATGTACACGTTTATTATATCAGTAAGCAAACTCTTTTCAAATTGTTCAATTAATCCCAAAAATTCTCCTATATGGTGAAAATGGTTGTATTAATCTTCTGTTAATAAATGTAATTGAAATCTTATAATCATTTTTCATAGTTATACCAGTAGTTTGCATCAACGTTAGACACATTTGAAACAAATTCCAATCTTCATGTTTGACTTTGCGTTTATTTAATTGTTTCATTCCGATTTTGAATTTCTCTTGATAGTTGTTGAAAAAGGCCTGTGGAAAATTTAATGTAGTTAATTTCTTTAAATAGAGAGAGAAGCGATTAAAAAAGTAGTTTCAGTATGATTTCGTGAAAACGGTTTAAGCCTCATACAGAAGTGAAGAGATAATATGCACGTCTCAAAATACAGAATCACTAATACAGAAAAGATAAGAAAGCTGTCGATGACCCGTAATTTGAAAATTAGAGAACACAAAAGATTTACGTTGAAAGTTTTAACAAGGCTGGGATAGGCACATCCTTCGGTGAATAGCTTGCAGCGCTTGTTAGCCTCGTTAGCGTAATCCATGACCTTGGAGACGCTAAGCGAGAGGGCGCTTATTGTATCACTTAGATCCTCGTGAGTGAATTCGAGGGCATTGAGCTGCTGGCTGAGGTGCGAGCTCTCATAGATGCCGTACTTGCTGATGTAGGGGATGTAGGGCGCGTAGACGGCCCGCGCCAAACTCTGAGCTTTGTCGTCAGCGATGCGTTCCTGCTGTGGCGCCGTCTCGAGCACGCTACTGAGATTCACTGCGAACTGACGGGTCATCTGTTTGAGCTCCATTAAAATCGAAAGCTTGACTGAGTTTGATTGTTGCTTCAAAGCCGCCTCGATGCAATCGCCAATGCCTGGATCCAGGCTCTGCAGAAGATCCGTGTGAAGTTCTACCAAAGTAGTTAGAGCGAGATTCGGAAAAACTTGATTGCACCATTTCACCTGAAAGATTTTAGGATTTCCATAACAAAAATGTTAACAGAGAAAATAAATATTTACATGAAGCTTAAAAAGTTTAAAGTACCTGATCATGCCAGACAGATAATAGTTTGTCGTAATAAACTCGTAACCAATAAATGACATTTTCATCTTGAGCGAATTCGATAGTCTTACGCCATTCTTGCGCTAAAGACACTTTTTGGCAGTTGTAGTAATATTTGATTAACTGAGGTAATCGATCCATTTTCGTAAAGACGTCCACATATATTTTTGATTGATCTGCACATGAAAATTTAGTTTAAGAAATTGAACAGTTGAGAAAAAATATTAATAACAAAACAAAAAAAGTTTGAAGAAGCTATCATATACTAATTAATTTCGAAATTAATGCCTGATAGGTAATAGCACGAATATAATTAATGATAATATCTCGAATATAAAATGAAGTACGTCTCGAAATTTTAGCCATCAATTACGTCGAGAACATAATTAGCTGCATAGACATTTTTGGAGAGCCGATAGATTTATGCTAAGCGCTTGAAATGAAATTTGTTTCGTCAATTTGCACGTAATAAAATTTTTTGTTTTTCGCAAAAGTATAGATTTGTTGTGAAATTTGACGAATATAATAGGTATATATAAATTGGCTTTCCAAGACAAATAACAATGTGTCTCACCCAAGCTTCCAGCGGTAAAAGCTTGCACAAGTTTAGGGCTAGTCAAGGCTTCCAGTCGATTCTTCAAGCCTTCCAGTTGCAGCTTCTTGTCCTCGTAGTCAGGAGCGTTGATCAAGACAGACAAGGACTTCTGCATACCGGACAGCGTGTCAGCGATTTTTTCCACGTCGCCGGACTCGAAGATGTCTTCGATCTCGTTGGTGGCCGCTGCCCAATTATCCGACTCCCTCTGGCCCTCAGTTTTGTTTATGTACTCCGTCTTTATCTTGTCTAGCTTCTCGAGCATTTGTATGGAAGAGGTTGTGCCCTGCTCTACCTAATCGGTGCAATTAAGCGTATGTTAATTGTATTATGCATTACTTTTTACAGTTTTAAGAATATTATATAGACGAATGTATGATATTACATTTTCCAACTCCTTTTTGACGGTTTGCATCTTCTCCTTGAGCGCCAGCGCCTCTTGCTGTAGAAGTTGAGTGTCTCTGAGAACTTTCGGCATGTTAGATAAGACATTTTGACTGGTCTCCTCGAGGGAGGCGTTGACTTGTTGAACGTACAATTGTAACTTCATCAAAATCGATGAAAGGTATGTCTAAATGTAAAACATCATGATGTGAGATTTTTTTGAAAATAATCGAGCTTTTGCATACAAATTCAACATTCTTAGGTTTATATTTATTTGCAAGTAGGAGAGGATGGAGCTAATTCGTTATTACGGCAATCTCATTGTTTATCGCAATCATTTATTATGGGCAATCTATAATTTTACCTGTGGCGCCGCTATGGTATTATAGATTCAACCCGTAGAAGTGAACTTTTGTGATTTTCGTAACGTTGACCGTACGATAAATTATACGCTGACCATCGCAGAATTTTCACTACTTTGGGGCTTATTCGTATTTTATATGGGGTTTTAGATATTTTTATTTTTAAGAAAAATAACATTTCCAGGATCAAAGTACGGAAAAAGAGTTTAATTTGAAAAAAAAGTTAACAATGGTTGTTTGGGTAAAGATATCTCGAAGAGTCTTAATAGATTTTCTTGATTTTTTGCTTTTTTCACTCGTAGACTTTTTACCTAATTCGTCATTGAAATCAAATTGAAAAAAAATTGTTAAAAATTGTTTTCCCGTATACTTTGATCCTGAAAATATGCATTTTTCATTTGCACTCCCAGACATTGAGGGTTTGAGTATTATATTATATAGTATTCGCTATACGAATTTAGCCCGGGGTTGGGACAATTTCGTAAAAACCGACTTTTTCGAATTGAGTATCAATATGTTCCTTGCACAAGAGTCCATACATTTTTTTTTCAGTTATATAGTTTATCGCTCAACTTGATGTTTATACAATGGGACAATTAATTATTGAAAGTATACGGCAGAGATATCTGCTCCGGCAAAAAACGAATTAATAAAAGTTTTAGAAAGCTGGCGCATATAAGTAACAGATGAATGAAAATTCTATAGTTATCTCGTAGGAATATTTTTACCGTGAAAAATGTAATGACACAACCTACAAATAAGTCCTGTAACATAAACTAGTTTAAGATAATGAAAACGTATTTATCGAATAATCGATAAAGATTTTTCGTTAAATTTCTCAGAGTCGAAGCTATACGTATATTATGGTAGGTATCTATACGCAAAAAGATTGTAAATTTCAAAGTTTACGGGTCGAATTACGATAGCCGGTCTATATTACTCATGGCTCGTAAATAAGGCTCAAAAGGAGGCGCATGTGTGCATCGAGAGCGCGGAGAATGCGTCGGGGGGCTGCATTCCCGCGAGCAGGCCAAGAAAGAGCGGAAAAGAAAAGGAGCAACTCGAGAAACCTATAACAACGCTCTGTGAAATCTAATATACCTGTATAGTACGCAACGTGATGCAGCCTTGGAGCTGATTCTATGTGGGGAAAAATATTTAGAATTTTCGATTTTCGCTCAACTATATAAATAGCTCCATGCTGTGGTTCAACGACGATTTGTCGAGCCATTCGGGGGAAAAAAAGCCACCGGGACGCATTTCCGAAGCCCCGAGATGTTTGAATTGCAGGTCCCGCATATACGCGTATACATATACCGGTCGTGGCTATAATACAGCTTCGATCGCGAGGGAGGACTTTACTCTGTCTCTCCCTTGGCTCGCCTCTTCATGCTGTATTATAGCGAAAAACGAAGAAGCAGAAAAAGGCGAAACCGTCCTACATATATAAATCGGACTCGGCGGTGGCGGCGGCGGCGAACGGGCGAAGCCGTACAGAAAAAAGCGCACGACAAACAAACGAACGAAGCGCGCGCGAGCGCGAAAGGGGAAAAGCGAGCGAGCGAGCGACCACCCACGCGCGGACTCTTGAATGTCGAGAGTCGCGTCCGCCGGGGTTGGTGTATATAGGTATATATACACGATAAATAGCATCAGGGCAGTCCTCGTTGGCGGCGCCCGACTGCCGCAGAGAGCAGAGACATAATAGACAGATATAGAGAGAGCGAGAGAGAGGACAAGAAAACGAGTTTGCATCGGGAAAAAATCTCGCGCGCGAGCGGGGAGGGAGTGTCAGTGACCGGCGAGATAGGTGCGCGCATGCATTCCCAAGTTCAATGAGAGCTGCCGCGGCCAGCTAGCTCTCTCTCTCTCTCTCTCGCGTGCAAAGACGCTCGAGGACGCGAAGAATATACCTACCCTCGCCGCTGCAGTAGAATAAGAAGAGCTGGAAGAAGCCAAGGCGAAAAGAGATAGAGAGAGAGAGAGGCACAAAAGCGCCCTCGCGCGATATTCGCCCGCGGCTGCAGCCGTGCAGCGTGCTGGTGTGCAGACTGCATCAGACTGCACTCTCTGCAGAGAGAGAGAGAGAAGGACGGAGTGAAAACAGAAGCAAAGCGAGGGAGTGCGCGGCGCAGAGTGGCGGAGAGGAGAAGGAGCGAGTAGGGGAGAGAGCGCGAGCGAGACGAGCGGGAGCGAGCAGCGCGTCGTCGGCCGCCGAAAAAGCACGCGCGCAGTCACGAAAGCAAAAGCACTACTTTAGCACAGCGAATCGCGCGACTCCCAGCTCCTCGTCTCTCGTCGTCGCTGATGTTACTACTTACGTATAGTTTGACAGGAACATCACGCTCGTGTTAGTTAGAGACAGTACAACAACAATAAAGAGTGTCGAGTTCTCACCTCGACGTTCTCGCGCGCCTCTTCGGTCCTGCAGATCTTGTTGATCAGGTCGACCGGGTCGAACTCGTCCTCGCCCAGGGCCTGGCTGATGTCCTGCAAGAACAGTGTCAACGGTTGTTATTACTATTGAGTTGTTACACAGTGCAAGAGCCGCAGTCAACCACCACACAGGAAGAGACAAGAGAGCATCATCAGATCAAGATCACTCCGCCGCCCCTCGTCTCTCTCTTTGCTCGTGGCTATCAGCGCCTTCTTCGCAGCACCGTAAGTTTCTTTGTCTATAACGTCAGCGAAACTTTGAGGTTATTCTCAAACAGGCTTCCCGGAAGACCCGCAGAAGACCTGCACGCAGAGAGTCTCTGCATCGGTGTATAAAACTGTATGCACACACACATAAACTTCACGGAAGATAAATCGCGATTCCCGTCGTGTTTCGTTTAGAGGTTAGGTTGTACTCGCATCTCTCACCATTTTCGTTCTCTGCCTGCTACGAACGGGCAACGACACCTCCGGCTCGGAAACTATATACGCCTTCCACGGACGCAGCCCTTCCGTTCGACAATTTATCGACTTTTAACACTATCCAGCAGCAGCAGTGCTCGAAATCGTAGCGCTGCCACGACGTCGCTCTCGGCGTCTCTCGGTCGAAAGAGAATCGCGGCGCGAGCGAGCGAAAGAGAGACAGATATAGGAGACGGTAAAGCGGGGAAAAAGAGTAGGAGTGCGCTGTCTCTTTCTCTCCCCTTGTGTACCTATGCAGACCGCGTGTAATCAGCGTGCGAGCGGGCCGGGGGCCGGGTTTGTTGTGATGTTTGCACATTTTTCGCGCTTGGTTCAACGTGCGCGCTGTTGACAGCTCCGGCGACGAGTCTTGCGCGCTCTTTTTCTCTCTGATGGTCTGCTCTCGGATGAGTCTGCGTTCTACACCCCAAGTTAAAAATCTGGAAGTAAAAAGTTTAAAGTGTAGGTTCTATAACAGAGTTTCATCTTTTATCAAAAACCTTTGTGTGGTTTTCGTGAAAAGATTAAATTTATCAAACATTTCTGTGGGTGTTTTTATCGCGCGTCTCCAAAGTCTATCTGGGTGCGCCTCCAATAGAGTGACAGCGTGATGTCTTTCTGTGTCTTGAAGTATAAATAGCGAGAGCTACAAATTAATAGTAATAACAATTACCAAAAACGAATATGCAGCTGATGACAAATGATTTAATGTATAGTTAATTAAGATAAGGGCGCGACATTGCCATTACACTACAATCAACCATCAGCAATAATGTTAAACGAGGTTGAAAAATATCCCCTTCTTGTTGCTGTGACGTCACGCTCGGGGCATTTTAATGTTAGGTAAAGTTTAAAATTTATAGTTTTTAAACTTTTACTTCCAGATTTTCAACTAAGACTATTTCAAGTGATGCTACATTCTGCTCTCTTCTGGGCTTGCCTTCAATCGAGCTCAGCTTTTTCCCTTTTTACGAGCAAAAAGTTTTTTGCAAAATAATTAAACGAGCTTGTCTTCTTTGACGTAGCCACTTTTTTCTTTTATCTATCGACGATAAGTACATACAAAATAAGAATACTATCGCCTATAGTCGGGAAAAACTTTTTTCTCTTCAATGCTATGCCCTGCAATTAATGTTTCGAGTTCTTGGAAGATGTTAGAATTAAGTAGTAGACAGATTAAAACTTTTTCCGATGAATGGCCGCAGTGAGAAAGCAAGTCGCTCGTTGCAGTATTAAACTTGCAATATTCAGGAGTAAAAGTGATTTTAATAATTTTCAACTCCTCGATATCGTCGCTCTTAATTAGCGTTATTATAATAAAAAAAAATATGCTGCGAAACCTTTCGTGATTCGAACTGAATAATCGGCCAATTTCATTCACATTCGCTCCTTGAGTTGAGTTGAGTTCTGAAATCGTGAAAAGTTTTAATGAGTTTTAATCACTCTCTGCCGCTTTATTTTCGTATTCGTAAAAATTTATTTTATAATTCGTTTAAGTTGACGGTAGTATACGACAAACCCGATTTTCTTCGTGTTCCGTCATGACGAACGTGATTCAATTTCATGAAACGAAGCTTCCGCTTACTTGAATGATGCTTTTACGTCAAATAGAAGCGGTATAAACATACTCTAAATCGAGTCACGCGGTATGCACTGGTATCTGCAGAAACGCGATAATTGAATACTTAATTATTATACGGCTTGCGCGCGCAAGAAAATAAATACGAAAATATATCGAGAAATTTAATTCATTTATAATATTAATGATAATAATGTAATCCGTCGACGTATAACGAAAACAAGAATGTCAAACACGCGCCGTTAAATAAGCGAATACTACAGATAAAGAGTTTCTCTTTCATGAATGAGCCGAATAAATAGCTTTATTTAATCACTGCTGCGCGCTTTAAAGCGGTATACATACATACACCGCGTTACAAGACCTTTGACTGCAGCGGGAGCTTTTCAGTTATGTATTCGTAGAATCGGCGCTGGAAAAATCCGATGAAAGCAAAGTATTAACGTCGCGCGAAAGAACTTTTAATTCAGAAAATATACAGCTTCAATTTAAAGTTTTTAATGAAGAGCAGCGAATTTATTTATGGGAAGCCAGTCAGAGGGAGGGGGGCTTAAGCCGACTCGATTACTCTTGATTTAGTATCGACGTGGTAGATCGATATTCTCGCGGCCGCTCGAAAGTTAATACATCTCGTGCGGTGTTGAAGAGAGCGAAAAAAAGAATTAGCCGCACCTCTGTTGAATTTATATTCCAGAGTATACCCGGGAACTGGCTCCGGTCCGAATCTCGAAAAAAGAAAAAATAACGATCGAACGACCGCGGTGGAAATGCGAAAACAGCGAGAGGGAGAGAGAAAAAATTCCGAGAGAGCTCGGCTTCTGGTGTATATAGATAGAGCAAACTGCACGAGATGTACGAAAAAGCCCCGGCAAGAATAAGTGGCCCGGGGCGTTTTCTCGCCCTCGCGCGCACCCACCCACACCTACGTATCCGTGCACACACGTATACACATACACACACGGAGTGAGCTCTGCACAGAGGCACGCAGCGACGGCGACAGCAGCCGTATAGGTACCTAAAGGGAAGAAGGAAGGAGAGCAGCAGAAGCAGCGAGTGCAAGTCGAGTGCGCGCGAGTGAGGCTGCTGCCGCCGCGCTGCCTCCGCTCGCTCTCGCTCGTTGCTACTCCCGCCTTCGCGCTCGGCGACTAGCCTAGCCTGGCATGGACTCGCCTGCATGTGCAAACACTGCACACTTTATCGACCCTCGGCTGCGGCAATGCCGCGTGCATACTCCTCTCCTCTCTCGCTCTCTCTCTCTCTCTCTCTCTGCGCGCCGCGCGCAAGGGCACAAAGTAGTTAGGCTCTCGCGCTCGCCGCTGCTGCAGCTTAGGTTAGGGTCCACGAGACGAGAATTTTTTTCGCGACCGAAATCAGCGCGGAGGATTATCGTCACCGATCAGCCACTGAAGCTCTGTGTGTGTGAAGTCTCGACGTACGCGAGTGTCATTTGTTTTGCTCTTTGCTATATATTCTCTCTCGTTCGGCTGATGCTGCTCCGGCGGCGGACCTATACTCAACCGCCGAAGGACACGCGCTCGTGTATGTCTTTCCTTTTGCTTTTCTGCACTTGTCTGCGTGCCGCCGCCGCCCGGACTGCCTTATACCATACCCAGAGCAAAGCTGTATGCTTAACACACGGACAGAGAAAGGGATGGTAATGGTGCGGCAGTCCAAGGACGTACTCGAGAAAGTGCCTCAATGTACGTACGTGTTGTAGTTGTTGTTTTTTTTTATTGTTTTGTTTTTGTATCAATTCTTTTGCCTTTTCTTTCTCCCGTGGCTTGAATATAATGCGAGAGCGCGACTCTACGAGTTTCTTCGATGCATGTATAAATGTATGTATCTATATATATTTATACATGCCTCTCACGCGTGTATAGATATATGTAAACTTTTTTTCGCTCTCGCGCCCGCGCAGACAGCCACTGAAGATATCGCCTCCCCCCGAGCCAAGAGAGAAAAGGAAGGCGACAACGCGTGCTCCGCGAGAGAGCATTGTGCGCTTTTGTACGCGAATTTGTTTTTTTATCCCGTCTTGAGAGTTCCCTCTCATACACAAACACGCACACACGCAGCACTCTTACCCTTTCTTGCATCGTTCTTACGTTTTATTTTGCTCTCGCGCCCTCTTTTCCTTTGCGTCCCCGCGCTTGCTATGCCCAGCGCGCCAACACACGTGTGCATTTAAATCCATATCCCTTTTTGTGTCTTATTAGCGGCCACTACTGCCGGTGCTGCGAAGGCCACGCCTCTGAGGATGCGCCCGCGCATCGGGTTTCGCGCTCGCGATAACCCGCCGATTATACTGCCATGGGACAGACAGCTTTTTCCTCTTGCGAACTTTGCGCGCCGCTTTTCGAACGCGAATTCGTTTCTTTCTCCTCTTGTCCCCTCCACCGCTGTTGCTGCGCTGCTGCTACACACAATACGCGCAAACGAGTAGCCTACACGATTTGAATTTCGCGCGCTCCGCGTTGTTCCTGGCTGCGCCACTCTGTTTCGCGCTCTTTTTCCCATCTAGTCCGCGTTCTGCACTCGCGGTTTTTGTAGCTTACGGGTGTGTCTGTCAGTTCTGCGCTCGAAATATCGCATTCGAAGAATTTCTGAAAATTCAACTATCGTCGAGAGAGGACGATTAAGTTGCGCGGCATTTCATTTTAAAGCCTTTTCAGACTCGGAATGACGTTAATGAAGGACTTTAAATAAACCGTATTCAGGCCAACGTATTTAAATTCCAAATATTTTATTTTCAAGAGCACAAAACATTGCTGCTCTCATATATATTAGCTTTGACATGTGCAAAGACTGCCAGAGATTAGTGGAGCATTCTTAATGCAGCGCCCGTTAATTTGTTTAAACCGACAATAATTAGGCGAAGAGAATTTTCCCCAGCTTCGTATCATATTATACTCTATAATAATAATAATAACAACAACGACATTTGCATGCTGAGTTAAAGTAGAATTTGTAATATTTTAAAAAGTGTATTATTTATTATTTCATATTGTACTATATAAGTATTTTTTATTGTATTACCGTATGATATGAATACGACGACTTTTGTCAAAAATGTTGATAAAAACTTTCTGAATCACAACATCCCTGAAGATCACATGAAAATGTTAATCAGTGGTTACTTTTACCTATATTGACAATAATCCTTCATCATTATCAAGATTTGTGCTTATACAATTGAGGTTGTTCTACAGCTCTGAAGATTATTAAAAAAACTGATTTGAATTTCAACTATTATTAGAATTCGATGATCTATTGGAGTTTCTTCCTACTTTTGGTTTAACTTTCAGTAGTCGTAGTTTCAATATTGCTTGCGCCTCTACCTCTTTCCTACGCTTTCTTCAACACTTTCATTTTTATTGTATTCTATTGAGGTCATTAAATTTCATTTTACTTATAACGTATATTTTCTACAATTCTGTTTACTTCAGTTGAAGAATTACTCGATTTGATTATACTTTTAAAAATTCATGACTCAAAAATACGAAATAATGTAACCATACTCTAGTCAACACAAAAAAAAACAAATGTAACATTCTTAATATTTGAATAAATTGACATTGTTGGCTTAAATGAATATTTTACTGCCTTTCTTCTTTATAATTCTTTTATAATATATGGAATATAGCAGACTGCCTTAAATCTGCATTTTAGGTGACAGTATATTTCATGTGAAATAGAAATATATTCAAAATTCTGGCATTAATAACAAAATGGATAATTGAGTCTTGAAGTAATTTCGTTATATCCCTACCACAATTGTTCACAAAGTAAAAACTCGCGTTGACGTCCGTGGTGAAAAGTGCAATATATTAATTATAAAAAATATATAATTTAAACGAATTAAAATATATATTAATGCGTGTTATCTTCTAATTTTAAACTATAGCAGTTTAATTGAATTAAAATTTTTCCAGAATAATTTAACATCATGCTATTCATATGGTATTCATACATCGGACGTCAATTTTGGTAAACCCCGACTATGATTTTTTAAATCATGCACTGTTATTTATTCAACCACATCGCCTTACAATCCTTGGTAGAAATTCGAATGTGAAATATGGTTTGAAAAGAGAAAAATGCGAATAACAGTCATTTATTAACTTGTGAGATATTAAAGCTATTTCTCAAATAAAAATATTAACGAAATAAACATATAACTATAGAATTAAGTTAATTTTTTCTAAACTTATTGTACACTACATAAAAATAACCTTGGAAAATCTATTTTTTTTTAATTATTTATACAATTTACTGACAAAAGTCTTGAAGTATTTTGTCTATTACCTACTAATTAATTATATATAATGTTTTCAATCAGTCGTTTTTTAAATCGAATCGAAATCATAATGATTTTGTAGTATGCAACTTGCTTTACTATACTGTTATTTCATTTCAAACAATCAATTTCATATTTTCAGAATACATATTTTTATATGTTTAATATAATGTGGATTTATCATGTAAGAAGAAGAAGCGTGACCATTTTTTGTGCCATTTCCACTTATGCAGAAGCTTCAATTTAGCTTTGAAATATAAATTATTTCCGCCAGAAGTGCGTTGTTATTTTATTTCCAAAAATGCATAGTGCCATTCCATTTTATACCATGCATACATTTTTCTAAAATTCATTCAACGAATATTGTGCAATGTCCCTTACATTTCATAAAAATTATACATCCGTCTATTCCAAGCTTTTCGAATGATAATATGATGAATCATTTATCAATTCGAGCAGACATCATGCAAAACATCTTCTGTAACATTTTTGTTGTTTCAGTATTATTCAACTATATCGGACTGTAACTCTGTATACGGGCTAAAGAGAAACATTTATAATTAGCATAAAGATTATTTCTCCTTATTGTTTACAATTTTACTAATACTTATTCATTTTTATCTATATCATTAGTTTTTGATTTTTTTTCAAATTCAAATATTGGATACAGACAGAATAATAATATGACCAAATTGCTTTAATTGTGTCGTTCATTAGAAATTATTTAAAAATAACAATTATTAAATTTTGAAAGTTATGCTATTTTACTGAATACAACTAATGCTTTTTTAATTATAAAAAGGGTGTAGAACATTTCCATGTTCTACACAAACTGAAATATGCTTTATTTATTTATTTATTTATTTTTTAATAATGCTTAATTGAGACCATCATCTTTTAGATATTAACTAAAATGTTAAACTTCATAATAACTAAGATTAAATTCTATAAATATATCTAATATTGATCTTTTGCTTTAAGATTGCATTGCAATGTGCATATACTTTTATTATATGCCTTTAATCATGTGAAAGGGAAAACAAAGAAAATAAGTAATTTTACGAAAGAATAAAAAACAAAAATCCAGCAAAATATTATATGTACTGATATTTCCCTTGGGCACAAATTTGATTATAGGTAATAACTAGCACTACCAGTATCCTAATCCGAGTCCTATTTCAAAAGTGGGAAGAACCTCCCTTGAGCTTTAAGAGCTGTAAGTGGAGGAAGTGTCTATTCATGAAAGTTAAAAAAATAGATCATATGAATGTAATCGATGAAAATAATATTTTAGAAATTAATTACTATGCAGCTTCTCTTATTTGAAATCGTGGAATCAGAATGTAACAAGATAACTAGATAAATAGAGAAATTAATAAAGGTTTTAGAACGTGCACAGCTGTAGTATACTATAATCATTCATTATACTAAGGGTGTGCGTGATTGCCTCAGAACAAGGTCACGGTTTAGAGCAAGGTGCGAGATTTCTCACAAAGAAAAAAAATGTATTTAGAAACAAACGTTTAGTTTAAGTCCTCGTTCATCAAGAATGACTTCTTTTAATGAAGTTAATGAGATCTGATGTTTGTCAAGGAGCGAGATCACAGTCTAGAACAAGATCTCGCTTTCAAGACGAGATTCTTTTCTTGAGACGAGACCGTGGGATTTATCGATTCATCTCGCAGTCTCGCATACCCTTACATGATATGAACATTCATCAGGAAAGGGCCTCCAGTTAATCCTAGTATATCCTTTATGTATAGTAAAGAACAATTATAAACGAATTCTACAATACTCTGCAATATAGTAATATCAAATGTGTGCTACAGTCACATAAAAAAAAGAATACGTCATTTATACAAAAATTTTGAGCAAGCTGATGATGTAAATCTTCTTCTCGGTAGAAGTGACGCTCCCTCCACTATCTTCTTACTCACAAGCTCGAGCAATAGTTACCAATTGTGAAAAATAATCAAAGAAAAACAATGAGTATGGGAAACTGGACAGTCAGCTCGATGCATCCCCGAAGATTGTCTCAGTGCTTGTCCATCAAATTCGCGGAGCAATCAAGCTCTGCACGCCACCGGTGGCGCTGCAAAAGTTTGTCTGCGAGCGACAGGGCTAGTACCGGATCGGTGGCTGGCTGAGGCTAAGAAACACAAAGTCCAGTGTCCGCTTTGTGAAAATACCTTCTCGGAAGCCCCCAGTGGCCTCCACAATGTAACTAGAAGGGCAAGCGCCACGGTGTCCTTGAGGTGACCGCTTGCGACCAATAGCGCTCGCGCTCCGCCAAGCAAATGATAATGCAACGCCGGCGCGAACCACCGCTGCGACTCGGAAGATGTTTCGAGGCCGCGGTGGACAAGTCAGGCGCTGCCATCGCCAAGCCGCTCCTCTTCCAGGGCCAGCAGGTAATAATGTCCTCTCTTCCCCGCACTCTCTTCTACAGTCAGTACATATATACTCTATTATCTCTTTCTACCTCCTCCCTCCATATCTCTCCCTCTCTCTCTCCCCTCGCTCGTCCTTGCCTGAATAGACCTGCAGCACCTCTTCTTCCCGAACATCCCACCCACCCCGCATTAATTTGCGACACGCTAATACTTACCTAGCACGTATTTACTCTCGATGTGCTACTACCGCCGCTGCCGGCTCCTGCACCTTTACATATAGATAACAGTCTGCAAGAGCTTAGAAAAAGGATGATTGGAAACACGCGTCGTATGTATGTACATATGTATACAGCATATGTTTAGGTCACTAGATTTTCTTTTTTTCATTTGGCGAAAACTGCGCTCTTAACAACTGACTCCGTTTTTGAGTGTCATGATTTGTTAATTTTCAGTCGCTTATAGCGGCTTTTTAGTCTAGGAGCCAGGCGAGTTTCCGTGGCCGACGGAGGTCCACTCAGACACCCCCAAAGTTTCTAGATGTATTTTGGCCCGCTGATTACGAATTTCTAGGATGTTTTACCTAAAATTGTAAGTTTAAAAAGTTATTAACAATTTAATTGCTCAAGAAGCTGTGAAAACAAAACTGTATGCAAAAATGATATTTTAACTTAATAGATTTATAGCACGGTGTGACCTAAACCCGCACTTATGTCACGTTTATCCGTGACCTTAGGAGCTATTTATTGTGTAATAACGAATTTACTTAAGTCACAGACCCATAATAAGCTATAACAAACACTAAAAACACTCAAAATATGTGTTTGTATTGATGGGAATAAAAGAAAGATGTAAATTATCTCTGAAAATATCCTCAAAGAGCATCCCAAATTGAAAAAACTTCTAATCACTTTGCTATTTATAGGTTAGTTTCAAGATGTCAACCCTGCATGAGACATTCTTTTTTTTGGGGGGGGGGGAATTAAAAAAATATATATACACATTTGTATTACGTAGCTTTAACCCATTAACGTCCAGGCGACACGTTTTTCGAACCCAAGTTTGGACGGCCAGTGCACGACGAATGCG
>UCOJ01000798.1:0-63756 GCA_900474305.1 Cecidostiba fungosa | reverse complement strand
GTTGAAGCGTTGGCCAAGTCGCTCCGATTTGGCCAACCGATGCTGAATTAATTTCTTACGTTTCTACCAGGGTTACTAGATCTAAATATTTTTCTAATATTTAAAACCTGCGTATAACTGTACATTGTTGATACGACAGTCTTTGCTTTCATTCACAACGAAGCATTGTTTCGCGTAAATACAACTTGCAAAATTACTGAAACTAAAAATCTAAAACTTGTCAAAAGACAAAAGATCGCGAAAGTGAATGAATACCGTCTTATGCAAATTGAACTTTACAATAGGAGTAAATGACACCTCTATCGCATCACTCCTCTTGTATAGCGTATAGTAGCAAAATAAAAGGTGTAAAAGCTTTGTACGAGTTCAAAGGATGACTCTGTCGGTTGTTTGCACTTTGATTGGTCAATGACCGCGTGCTTTTTGTCTGCGCGCGCAAAACGCCATTCAGCGACCCACACCATGGACGCGAGCTTGCAGTTAAAGTCTTGCAATTTAAGTTCGCTTCTTTTTCAATCATACTAAAACGCTCGTAAACGCTTTTATAGCCGGTGTTTTTAGAATACGATGTAGGCTGTGACAGTATAACGAATGCTGAATGAGAGAATAATCGTTAGTGTACATCACTTGTTAGAGGAATCCTCGAGTATATATTTTTGCATCAACTCCAAAACGTAAATATCCTATTATTCTTATCACAGAATATTGTAAAATGTTTGACAATTGGTTATAAGAGGCACTTTCATCAACGTTGTATTAAAGGCGACAGCTCTGTTTTTGAACTAAAGCGCGGAATGATTCACAACCGCGATTAGTTATATCGATCGGAGTTCTTCGAAAGCGTCGCAAAAATGCTTTTCCCGTGGGCACGCACTTAAGAGGCACTACCTTTCAGACCCTGTAATAAAGGGGACTCTTCGGGGTCTTCCTAATCCGACTCCCGGTCATATTTTCTCCAATTTTTTTTCTGTTCCAAGGATTTATTAGCCGACCACTCCGAATAATGGCAGCTGTCAAAAAGTGAAACCTTTGTTTTGTACATTTCAAGAAAATAGTCTACCTTTTATTTATTTATTTAATAGTCTACATATCCCCATCAGCAGCCTGCGGCTCACTCAAATAACAAATTCGCAAAAGCGTAACAAAATCCGGTACCTCCGAAACCGTTCAACGCCTTTCCTTAGACAAATTTCCAGCCAACATTGTAACAGCACACACAATGGAAGCTATAGCAACTAGCCGCAAGAGTCCGTTCGAAAGAGACGAGGCATATCGCGAAGGAGTCGCTCGAGCTTGTCGAGGATGGCCCGTGGCCAAATGGTCTGCACGTGCGCGTATTTTCCGCAGTGTAAATAAAGGCGCTGTCGCGTGCTTCGTTCCGCCAGCCTATAATATGGACTAGCGCTACATGCGGCGCGTCCTTAATCTCGCCTTTAACGAGGCCGTGAACTAGAGAGACGAGTCGACGTCCGATCCGAGAGAGACTGGGGGCGTATCTCCTCTTTCGCTTCTTCTGAACGGAAAGCGCTGCTGCCGCTGCAGCAGCAGATATAGCTCGACGCCTTCGTGTGCGTGCATGACTGTGTGTGCGCGCGTGTGTGTGTGTGTATGAACGATTGCTCGGGCTAATTTTCAAGGACGGGACCGCTTTTAGATGCGCCGCTGCTGATGTGAAGAAGAGCCCCGGGGTAGTCGGCTCGATCTTTCCATTTATAATACCAGGTCTAGGAATGCTGAAAGTGCTCTCGTTTTATGCTCGTTTAGCTTTTATTGGTGAAAGAGTGCGTGGTAATGAGCTTTTTTTATGAGTGATATTGTACGTGCCGCGCTTGGCTGGAATGGCTTTTAGACTAATTGCACGTGAAGAATGTTCGTGAAACAATTTGTTCGTGTTAGGTGCTTCTTTGAAACTTGTCGTTCCTCATATGATATTTTACGATAGTTTTTGCGCGTCGTTAGAGCATTTGATGGTATAGCGAGAGCTTTCAAAACTGAATTTTCATCACGAAGTAGAAGAATGTGGAGGACACGTCAATGACCGGATGATGAGTCTGTTATTACTTCTCCGAAAACAGCGGTGCGAAGTTTAATTAGTGTCGCGTGTTCGGTGTGTGCTTGATTGCAGCCACCCTGGAATTAACACGTAACTTTATTAAACATTAAAAAGTACCAGCGAATAATGTATACACAAACAGATATAACGGCATATATTCATGTGACACATGACTACTCGTTGATCTCAAATGCAGATCGACAAATATGATCCCTGTCATAGATACTGTTGTTACTTATAAGTCTATAGACGACTGCCAGTCACTTGAAAATTGTAAATACGTGATTAATCTGCAGTTATTTCAACTACGCAAACATAATTATAGATTTGTTTACGATAATCGTACAGATAGATATATTGCTTTCATATAATTAATTACTTCTTTATCGAATGACGATTATTTACTTTGTATACAGCCTTTGTATAAAATATATATCTAATTCCATTTTCTTGCTTTCTTTGTTACAGGTGAGTGTCAATATTCTCTCTCTATTTCGTCAGTATATGTCACGTAAGTTGTAACGTAAATTATCAAACAAAATGGGCAACTTTGCGTTTTTAAAATATTTCGCCGTCGTTAATTGATTAATGCCAAATAAATTACATAATGTGAACCAATCGCATAAAAAAGCGGAAGCAGGTTATGCAACTAGCACATCAGAATGCCCTCGAGTGTCTCATCAGAAACGAATAATCGAGCGCTACTGTGCCTCAGTCCAGGGCAAAAGAGCAAAAGGATTATCCCATCAGGGCAATTGGCAACAATTCTCTCCTGCAAAGTCCTCATTTCCGGCAGTACGTGCGCGTACATGCACCGCAGCAGCAGCAGCAGCAGCAGCAGCAGCAACCGCACTCGATACTCTAGTTTTGCATGCGCGCGGTGAACAAGAGATTAAGACAGTAGCCGCACTAGCAAGCATATATTATAATGTACGAAGAAGCTCTTTCCGCGAGCTGCAGCTCGTAATTGGGGCCCCGGCGAAAGAGGAAAGCATTATGGCGCATTATACACGCGGCCAGCAGCAGCCTGGTAGGTAGATGCCGTATGGTATACGCACGAGCTGCGCAGCAGATAATGAATCGATTATCGGGCACGCCTCGGGCGGCATTGTATGCTAATGAGGGAAGAGAGCCGGCGAAAAACGCGCACGGACGATCTGCTGCGTAAACCCGCGTTGTAGTCCTCGTTTCCGCGTGCGTTGGAAGTTGCGGCAAGCTTTTGCTATAGGTATAGCTATATATTATACTATACGGAGAATCGATGAGTCGTACGGGATGTGGGTGGCTGTACTCTGCCTCTGCCGCGAGGTGATAATTGTATGCGTGAACTATGGCGCTTCTGGCTAGCTTTTTTCCAGCTTTGTCTGTGACTAATGCGGAAATCTGAAGGAAACCGTTACTGCGTTGTATTAGTCATTGACGAAGAATTTCAAAGATGCGATTTGGAAATTTATTTTTCACCTGCAAAATTATAAAATGTATAGCGATTCTTCAAAATGTTTTATTGCAGAGAGATAATCTCGAGGTGGTGTGTTTAGACCTTATACTTAGGAGAACGTAAAACGCAGCAGAGATATTATATAGAGCTAAAACCAAAATTCCTTTATAATACACACGGACAATGGGGTATGAAACTTCTTCTCGGTAATTTTTTACGACTGTTTGTGTGAGATTCTGTCTGGACATTCGGCGCTGTGGTAACCAAACACCCATAAGCTTTTGGGACATTGTTCTCGTTCGTATATATAGAGAGATAACGGTCGAGTCGTTGCGCTCGTCTCTCTCTCTGCGATACACTTTTTCTCGCGTTGCGAGAGAGTTAAATTATTGCAACGAAATAACACCTTTACAAGCTCGTTGTGCTTTTAACTCTCGGATCTCACAGAACTAAAGTGATAGCTGCTTATTGCTTAAAAACTTTTGCAGCGTGAATTGAAAAAGCTTGTTGGATTAATTTTTAAAGAAGCGCCAGTGTATATTATAATCAATTGTCGCCGCGACTCTCGGATAAAATTATAATACCCGATAAGGCTGTCGTATAATTTCATTTAGCGCAATCTCAATCTCGAGTAAGATTAATCTCCATTTCACTGCCGAATTCAGCAGACTCCTGCGCGTTACAACTTCTTAATTAAAGTGGAATCGCCTCGCCCATCAGACACTTGACAAGAAGCAGAAGAAGAAGCGGCAAGAGCAATAAAGAAAGAAAAACGCGAGATAAAAGGCCGACCTATAACAGCGAATATATGTATAAAAAAAACAGGAGGGGATGATATTAATTAAGCGCGACAAAAAGTTGGGCGTAATCAAAGCAAAAAACGAGGAGCAGAGGAAGGGAAGAAAAGGGGAGACAGGAAACACGAGAGGCTGCAGCAGCGGCGCGCGGATAAGTGTACAAAAAGGGACACGAAGTACCGTTCGCAACAACGCAGCGCTGCACTGAAAAAGAGAAGTAAAGAAGCAGCAACACAGGCGTGTATATTATAGGATCCCCGGAAAAAGTCCTGCAGCTCCCGCTTCTTCCTATATAGGTTATAGCGCTCTCGGCGATCGGTCTCTCCAGATAGAGCACAGATGCTGCGCTGCTTATTCGCGCAATTTCTATAAAAAATCGAAGCTAGACTCGCACTTTCGATGAAACGAATAACGAGATATCTCACGAGAGGCGAGTTAACCCGCCTATATGAAATATCCATGGGGTCGCTCGCTCGCGAACCTTTCAGCTGCGCACCCTCCGCCCTCTCTGCTTCTCTTTCCTTGACGGCGTGTGCCTCCCTCGACTTTTTAGCTCGTTTTTTTTTCATGTATCGGTGCGCCGCTCCGCACCCTCCTTATTTTTCTCTTTCAATCTTCATCATCATCTGCCCCGTTTTCACCTCCTCTCTCCGGACAAGCGGTACTTGTCTGGCTTGTTGTTATGCCTCGCTGCTCTCTCGCAATTAGTGGGCATTGTACGGAAGATGGATTTTCGTTTTTTGGCGACTCTTGAATTCTCGCTGAGTTGCTTGCGAGCAGAAGAGGAGAAAAGAGTAAATTTCGAGTCGTTTGTCATACGGCTGCGCATATACATAGCGCCGTCAGTTGGCCCTAGAATCCAGCATTCATCAAAGCATAATTAACTGCAGCGGCAGAGCATGGGTGGGCTTAATAGAGCGCCAAACTAATCTATACGCCGTCGTCATCGTCGTATATAGGATCAGCAGCAGCAGCAGCAGCGCATAAAGCGTATAATCTTCATCAGGACCCGGCCTATCCCTCTCCTCGACAGCAGCGGCGGTGGCGGCAATAAGCTACTCGTACATACACATATTTTATAAATAATCATCGACTAGCTCTCTCCCTCTCGTATACACAGTACGCACACACAGGTCTCGCGCACTCTTTCAGGTTTCCCCTCTTTGTCCCTAGTCAGTCGGGGGGGTCCGGTTCTCCGGGATTTATTCAAGCATGGCGGCGGGGGAGAGCGAGGGTGTCGATCCTCTCTCAACATATACATACATAACGTAGCAGTGCACGTGTGCGCGTGTATGTGCGTAGGTATTAGAGCGACGGCTATATGGCGTGTATATTGGCTCATACGAGAGCGGACACGGCTGCCGCGGGAAATCATAAGTGCGTAACTAACCGACAGTTTGCGGGGACGCGCTCGCCCGTGTGTATATACGCACGCAGGGGAAATCGAAGGGACGTTTTCTGTGTGTGTGTGTGTGTGTGTGTGTGTGTACACATCGGCGGCACACTTACTGCAGCGAATTAGTACACAGTGTGCGAACGTACGGCGCTTGTCGTCGTTGGCGCCTCGCTCTCAAAATTTACGACTCTCTTCCTTTCTTCGTCATTTATTGTGCGCGTCCTTCCTTCCTTCCTTCCTTCCTCGTGTTTTGCTTTTTGCCTCGTCTAGTCCCCCGAACTTTCTCTTTGTGGCCTCTGCGGGCACTTGGGAAATCTCCCGGTGTCCTTCTCTTCTTTTTCTTCCTGATGCGAGAGCGACGATCTTTATTTTGAAAGTTCGTCGAAATTGATAGAGCTCTGATACTCGCGCGTATACGTACCTGGGGGAAATTCCCCGATGCGTGAAACGACTGGCCATTGTTGTCCGCTTTGTTGCCGGCGCCGCGTCGATTTGATTAATCCGCTCTTTTCTTCGTCGCGGTCCGCAATTTAACGAAATCTATCGAAACGATCAAGTATGGGTATAGCTCTTTGTCCCGTCAGCAAATGAAGAAAACAACCTAGGGAAATCAATCACGCACCGTTTTTAAAAAGCGTCCCCTCAGCTGCTGCGGATAATAATTGACGAAAATTGATCGAGTCGACGATGATAAGAAAGCGCCAAAGCCAGCTAAAAGCTATAAATTACATCTCGAGAGAATCGTCGTCCTCGCGTTATTTGTGAAGGGCCGAGCTTTCGGGGCTAGTACATAGGAAATGGGTGGGCGTAACCCCAGCCGCCGCCGCCGCCTCGTCGCTCCCCGCGGATATTCCGAAACGAGAGAGTAGACTCTTCGTCCTCGGCTAGCTATATCCCCACTCGCATTATTCAATTTCGCCTGTGCGGACTCACTCGCCCTTCGACCCTTTCGGAGGGATGCTGCCTATACTGCTGACCTCGAGTGACCTTCCGCTCGTTCGTGCGCGCGCGCCTGTGATATACGTGTATATACTCGAACACAGTAGCCAGTTATACACACATACGCTGGGTTGCAGCAGTCCGGCTTTTCTCCAATAAAGGGCTATAAGAGAGTGTAGCCGCACGAATTCCGCTGGCGCTGCTCGGATTAAAGGGAGAAGCCGCTCGGTCGCCGCTATATACCCGTAGTCTTTCTTTCTTTCTCTCTTTGTCGAAAACGCAAAGGCTCGCACGGCGTATTTGGTCATAGATGGTGCGGGGAGATTGGCTCATTAAAAGTTTTCGAGGCGCGACGCAATTATATTGGGGATATGCAGCTGCAGATGCTTTCGATAGCTGCGTGATTTCTGTCAGATTGATCGGGTTTCTCGTTAAAACTTGTAAGGACCGTTGTGTCTTGTCGATTTCGATGCCGAGATTCCTGCATGAGTTTCATAACGTGATGCGAGAGATAAGATTTACGGTGTGTGTGTGTCGTTAACTTTTATCGGGAAACTCCGACGAGCGATTTTTTTAAAATTCTTTGTTCGCATCGCGCCTGGTGGTGACCTACAAAAAGGAGGAAAAAAGAGCCTCGGGAGATAAACGTTTTGCATTCCTCGCGCACACACATACCCACACACACTCGCATCGAGATGTGAAGGAAGGGGCACATTTAAATGCGCAATTATAGTTGCAACAAATCATCCCGCTAACTCAGCTTAATTTATTCCCTCGATAATAAATTTCCCTCCTCCTCCAGCAGCAGCTCTCACATGCACTCGCCGCTATCAATTTGACTTATTCTCACGCGAAGACGTGCTCGCAGCAGCAGCAGCAGCACACAAACACACAGAGAAAGAGCCCGGCTGCAGTTTAGCGATGCACGATCTGAAAGCTTGTAAGATTCGCTCTAATCTGACCTGGATATCTCTCTGGACTCGGGATGAAAAGCCGCGCGCCGCGCCTTTTCTGGCCTGGACGAAAAATCTCCTTCGCCGCCTTACAAAAAAGCTTAATTGCTCGAAAGTATCACGTGCTGGCTATGCCCGTGACCAATCAAGCCTTAACCTCTGCGAATCTCCCAGACGCGCGTATACACATATAGCTACGTCTGCTGCCCGCGCACTTTCTCTCCTCTACATCTGTATCGCGCTCCTCTCGCGCCATATATCACCGCGAGCAGATGTACGTGTGTATGTATGTATACCTACATACCTGGGAAGGAAGAGAGGTGAGTAGGCTGAGCCGGCGCGTTCGACTTTTCTCGCGCCCGCAATCGACTTCCCAAGAGAGAAAGAGAGAGAGGTGGTGTTAACCTTCGACCTCTCCTCGCCAGGTTCACTGCGCTCTCGCTCTCGGAAAATCTATATGGAATGCTACTCTTGGCCTTCGCCGCCGCTGCGCTGCTGCTGCTGCTGCTCTGAGAAGTACCTATAATACTCACTCCATGCTGCTGTAGCTATAAGCGAAGGAGACTCCGCTGCTGTTGCTGCTTCTGCTGCTGCTGCGCTGATGTCGCGTACGTGTCGTGGTTTTCGTATGAGCTTTATTGAAAAGAGAGGATCTCACTTTTTCGCATCATCAGGCGATGACTCAATATTTCGTGGCTGCTGCTGCTGCTGTCGACAGCGTGACGCCTCACGATCGAGGAAGTATACCGTCTAGGGCAGAATGCTAATGCGGGGGCGTGTTTCCTGCAAGTATGTTTTTAAAAGTCGAAGATGATTTTGGAGAATGTCAGGATATGACGTGGCCGGCTTTCGTACCTGCAAGACTGCCAAGTTTGATTCGACGATGATGCTCTGTTAACGCACAAGGAGTGTGCGAAATGAATGCGAAAACTAGAAAACAGTTGCGCAAGCATCAAAACCACTACACCAAACAGCATTGCGAAACCCCAACAAACAGTATTGTTTGGCTACATTACGTGAAAGATCGCTTACATACCGTTGAGACGCAGCAGCCCCTCCATATAAACATGCAAGTGGTCTCCTCCGCAAATTCCAGCCGCACGAAATAGCAATCTAATCTGACCCCGCACCAACACCACGAGAGAAAGAGAAATAGATATTCATCTGCACCGCGACGACGACGTTTGTTCGAGAGGAGACCCACTGGTTCGAGTTCACAAACTGCTGTTGCAGCAGCGAGCGAGAGAAGGAGACTTGGATAGTAAATAGGTGCGGTGCAATGACACCAGACCACTTGACACGTTCAAGTGCCTGAATTCGAATCAGCCGCTGCCGCCGGCGGGCCGGTTGACTCTTGAATGCCTGCTGGACTGCTTTTGAACGCAGGACGTTGAACGCCGACTACATAACTGTTGCAGTTCGTGTTATGTAAGGTAATCGAGCTTATGCCTCTTATGTATTATGCTGAATCCAATCGTCGGAAAATCAATGAGCTTTGTGGCTGTACAATTTATGATGGCTGAACGAGCGGATGTCTTGTATAGGCAGATTCCTTGATTATATTATACCAATTTTTACGCGTATGCTAATACTGGTCGCTTCCATAGCAAATTATGAAATTCCTTCGCTCAGACTATCGCAAACAGTTGCAAAACCTCCTGTTACGCGGAGAGGAGAGAGAGAGAGAGAGAGAACCAGAATGTGCAACAGTGTACTGAAAAAATCTCGCCAAACTACCACTTGGCGCTTAAAGGCGATCGCAATCTTGAAGGAACAGCTTTTTACCATAAACTCCTGCATATGCATACATAATTCTGGTTCTCTCTCTCCAAACATCTTTTAGCCTTATTCGTTCATTTAAACAGAATCGCGAATATTAAGTGCGCTCCATCAGAGAATGTAACAGTTACTGTTTTCGAATTTGTAATTTATTATTTTGATGATAATTCGGTCGCGATGCGGAAGCCTTGTAGAAATGGAAAGTGAATTGCGCCAAAAATGGGCCCGATCTCGTTTCGTTAATGCCTTTATATGTCGACGTTACTTGGCTCCGAATGCTATTCTACTTTATTAAAGACAACGTTAATTGTTGACTGAACGAAAAATGCAATCAAATGAAAAAGCCGACCGCAATTGTACCTTACGATGGCTGCAAAACTTTACACAAATTGTATTTACACAAGACAGTGCGCATATTGGAATAAAATTCCAAACACCTTCATTTCTCAAACTGCGCGCACCGGTCCAATAAAAACATCGTCTTTATTACACACGGGTATAATGTATACAATCGCCGCAAGTAAACTACGTTCCCTCCTATGCGCAATATAACGTAGCAAAGAATAACCCTTCTCCCTTTTTCTTTCTCCGCTAATCTCCTCCGAGCGCGTGTATTTCCGTCTCTGATGCTACACTCGCAGTCATCCATAATACTCTTTTTATTAACTCTACTCATATTCCGCTGATGGCGTACGTTAGGCTGCTGCAGTAGTTGCAAATGCTCGTCTGCTCTCCTCTCGTTTTTTCTCTCCTTCGAGAGGAGTCAGTCTATTTCTCACTTAACCGGTTGCCTCGCTATCGGCCGCTGCTCGCTCGGCACAGCAGCTGCAGTGACGTTATTACTTAATTTTAGACCGAGAGAGAGAGAGAGAGCGCCCGCGTATAGTAGCTCTTGCTCATTCAAGTTGTGAGTCATTGAACGCGACGAGACGAGTTGTACGCGCAGCTCTCGATATCTCTCTCTCGAGAGAGAGAGGACTACCTATAACTGATATAGACGCCTGCACTCGATTCGTTTCGATACGTGTTGCCGCTGCTGCCGCTGTTTCAGATTAGAAAAGTCGACTGCTGCTGCTACTACTACTGGGCTTTGTTTGACGATCGCGATTGTTGTTTGTTCGAGAGAGCGTTGTATATACCGAGCTACTTGATCGTCGGAGGATGATGAGGCGCAGCGAGGAGCGACGATTAGCGCGTCGTCTTCGTTATTTATGGGTCCGGCTACTTGGCTTCGTCGACAACGTCGGGATAATTAAACAGCTCGGGACCTTGATGGCTCTGTATAAAGGTCCGCAGACATGGTCGCGCGCGTAATTTTGCAGTTTAGCTTCTTATCGCGTAAAACACACAGGTAATTGGCTTGTCCTACTTTGAGAGGCGCTCCGTTTTCACTAATACGTCATGCAATTTTCAAACTTTATCGTCGTAGCTTTTTTTAACCTTTTTTTATACATCACAAACGTGACCATATAGTCTGTTGTCCGCGAAGGTAGGCGCTATATTTGATGTTTAACGCGCGTAAAAGATCTTATCCAGCGTGAACGATGAAATAATATTTATTAGGAGACTTTTATTGCGTAGGCGATGAAGTATGCGGCATCGGACAGTCCGGGGTATAAAGTTTGAGGCGGCGAACTACAAGAGGACGAAACACGTTTATATACGCGCGCTGCAGCGGCTCTTTTCCTTTTTTCGACTGTTAAATGTTCTCGATGGACCTGCACGCCGCATTATCTTGAAATAAAATTGTTCTGTCGTATTTTTACTCTTTATTATTATTCATGATATTATAAAGGTATAATAATAGCTACTTTTGCAAAAATTCACTTGCGAAACGGATGAGCTGGAATATTCATACGAGTTTAACTGAGTATCTAGTTTTTACTGGACACATACTGACAAAAGTGAAATTTGAGCATATGCGTCGTCGAAGACCCTCTAAGCCTTTTGTCAAGTGTTTTAGTCTCGGACGTGCGTGATTTCTTCCTTGTACCAGTTCAATAAGTGAAAGTGATTTTGTTTGGTTTAAAATGTTGTTTTGCTCATTAAGTATTCACCCATTTCCAATAGCACACATACGAAAACGGACACTTCCTGGCCAAAAAAATCTCATCGACGCCCTTTAACGACCCGCGAGCAACACGAAAAAAAATCGTGACATCCATTCGCGCGATCCGTCTTTGGAGATAGAAGGCAGTGTCGCTCGCTCACTAGCTCTCGGACAAATTCGTTTTCGGATTCGAGGCTACATGATGAATTGCGGTCAAGCGATGTCAATCTTCTCAAGCCCATTAGGGAGGTTGTACCGCACGCGCGATCTCTCTCTCTAGTCTCTCTTTATCGTGCACACGTATAATAGTCTCTCAAGGAACGTATAGTCAGCGAAAAAGAGACGGAGAGAGAGCCGTGGTGATGTATTGTTGGTACGAGAGGCACGAGTCGAAATTCTCCGAAGAAGCGCGAAAGAGATGACCGTCGCCAGTGACGCGTCTCCTCGGACAATGAGTAACAATTGACCAGCCAATATGCGCGCGAGTTACTATACACACACCGCCGCGCCACATAGTAGGCATATAGTGACGCATTATCGCGATATTTAACTTATCATCCGCTGTTGTAATGCGAAGACGGAGCGGAAGATATTAATTATGCTTTATCTATGCTCTGCAAACGTTGTCCGATTGTTGTAAAAATCGGCTCGTCGAACAGTCGTTCGAGGCTGTTTGTTTTTTTTTAATCGATAAGCGCGATGTTATTTTTTTCAATTACGCTTACATGTAGATATAACCCAGATATTTACTATTGACTATAACTCCCGAGAAAAATGTATAAAGTATTAAAAACAAACCTAGCTCGTGCAGTTTTGTTGCGCGGTCTGTTATAGCTAATCTGTCAAAATTTATACTTAAAACAACTTAAAAAATATTTTAAAATTCAGGCGAATATATCTTTATTTGATTGACGTTCTCTTCCAAAAACATAAGTATTAATCCAAACAAGGAAGACTACAGAAAATAATAATATTGAAGATGTAAAATCTAAACTATAATTACAAACTATAAATCAAACAATCACTTTATTAATCATATCGAAGGTATGCATCCTGTAATCTCTGGTATAATAATTCAAATTGTTAAAGATATTAAATTGCATTCAGACATTTTAAATTTTGGCGCCATTTAACACGGATGTCTAGCCACGGCCAATCAAATCGCCTCTACAAATGCTTCACGACATCCGGTCATGACTTTTTTAAAAGAGGAGGAAAATCAAAACCCTTAATCCAGCAGCATAAAAAGCTGATTGGCTTAGCGCGTAAATACCGGCCAATTAAAACCGAATCCGAGCTGGCAATCCGAAGAATCGTAATCCACAAAAATTAGCCGACCCATTGGATTAATCCACGCGGCGACTACACTCTCCCATCGAAAGAAGTAAATTACTCATTAAGAGATAAAAGTCCCTCGCACACAACTTTTTTTTTCATATCCCGGGAATCGAGGGAGAGGCATCACCACGTGCGATTGGAGCATCGTCGTCGCCTTATTTCATCTTCGAGTCATTGGGGGAGACGAGTGCGTATGATGGGGGCGAGAGACGCAATATATGAGGAAAAAAGCACGTATAAGCCTCGTTCTCTATGAAATTCCCAGTAATTGAAGTCTCTGAGTAAACTCGCCGACAGATATTGAAGCGGCTGCTTATTATTATTGCACGTGTTTCGATATTGTTGTCTTATTCCTCCGATTTATTGCGTTTGCCTTCGGCGATCGTTAACTTATTGCGAACAGGAAATTGCTCTACTGCTGTGTTTATAAATGAAAATCTATATATCTACCTATATGTATATATATAGTCGCTTCGAAACTGATCAATGAATTTAACGACGACAAATAACACGCGCGATTGCCACACACGCGCAATAATTAACGTGAAAGTAAAATTAAGCTGTAAAATCGAAATGAATTAACGTGTTCGAAACGAAAGCCGAAGAAAAATAAACATAATTAAGTATTGAAGGACAGTCCGAAACTTTCTCCACACGGATCGCCACCTCCAAAGGCAACGCCCAGTCGCATTTACGCAATTACACCCGCGCCTCCTCGGATTACGATCTGCATAAATACGGGATTATGCAGCTGTCGTTCCGAGAGTATATCGAATCGAAAGTTACGCGTTTCCGATAAAATATAATTAATAAAAAGCTCCTTTTTACTGCCGATAAACTTCGCCTCTATATAGGGGTTTTTTTCTTCACGACGCGCTGCTGCAATAAATGTACACAATACTTATATTCTCGCGCCATTATGCGTCAGTTTATGGCGTTGATGCTTGCGAGCCTCTTGAATCCCTGAAAAACAATTTACGACATTATCTCTGAAGAAAATATCGTACGCTAAGTTGATTTCAATGGAAGGATTATAAGAACGCAGTGTACACATTTAAAAACCATAAACCAAAGCTTCTCTCTCCCTCTTTTCAAAAAATATAATCGAACGCGTACAGCTTCTTTCGCTCCTCCTTTTCACGAGTATATATTTGGTGTATAATACGCAGCGAATTCCAGACAAAACAAGCGCGCCGCCGACGGTAATGCATTCTTTACGATCGCGCATTAACGATCCATCAGTACACGAAAAAAGCAATAAAAAAGCTTCATCATCATAATCATCATCCACGCACGCAGCGTATATAAAGGCTGTGATAGCATTCCTCTCCGTACAAAGTCTCTCTCTCTCTCTCTATACATGCATACCACGTTTCGCCGACTGTATACAATCCTTTTCCTCGAAACTTTTCCCTCGGTGTGCAGCATATGTACCTACTCTCGCCGCCGGATTTTCCCCGACGAAATCCCCATTCCGACTTTTACCCTCTCGGCTGATCGTGGTGTAGAGAGAGAGAGAGAGAGAGTATAAGTAGTCGTCTGGCGCAATGCGACGATGCGCTTGCGCGCAAAACGAATTTCGGAAACGGGGCTTTCACCAAGTAGGAACTACCGCATCCTGTTCCTTTGTACAATGCTCTCTCCCTCGCACGGAAGCGCACTTTGCGCGCGTATACACACAACACACACACACGTGTGTTCGCGTCATCCGCACCGCTGTGCCAGACGTCGTCTCGCGCTTTATCTGTACGCACGCACTAGCTCGCTTTCTCGCTCGTGCAGTGCAAGAGTGTAAGTACTGACGGCTTGTTTGTCCCTCGTTCCGTTTATTTCTCCCGGTGTTTATGGGTTTTATCTCGAGTTTTTTTTTATTTATGGGTGCTAGCGGTTATCTTATCGCGACGCCGCTTGAAGAAGTAATCTTCTTTTGAAGCCGTACTCGGAAATTGCTCGGGAAATTCGGATGTTTATTTATTCAAAATCTTCCTTGATGTAAAATGATGCGCGCCATGCACTCTCCCCTTCGCGCAAAGCGTGCTTGTGGATCGGTACAAGGTATTATTCTTGTCGAGACGAGAACTCAGACGAGTAGGTTCGCAGGCGGATTGAAACAGCATTGAAGTTAAACACTCCTGAGCGAAGTTTGTCTCAAGGCTAATTTAGAACTTTCCGTGAACTTGATTAAATCTTGCTCAGCGCGGATTCAGCACTTTATAGCTAGCTGCTGCGCTGTAAATTAATTGGTAAAATCATGCCAGAAACGCGGTCGAGAAAGAGCAATTTTTCACTTGCTAAAACATTGCGCACCCCTTGCGACGAAATAAGCGAGTCATTAATATAAAAAATACGGGCATTTATTCGTATGACAGAGAGAGAAAGAGTGATGAGAGAGGTGAAGCATCAGCGTCCAATTTCAGGCTAAATCCTCTTGCCTCCCGCCGCCGCGCTCCCGTTGAAATCGAAAAGAAATGGCTCTGCCGCAGAGGCAAAAAAAATTACATCCATCCCTCCGGGCGCCTCACACCCACTCAGACTACATCTATTTACCCTTGCTCCCTCGCGCGCACACCATACTCCACGCGAATATATACATCACCAACACGGACTCGCTCGAGCGCGCTATATCGATTGTCGCTGCTGCTGCTGCTGCTGCTACGACCAGAGCACAAATGGACGAGAGAGGAGACGGGGAGACTTTAACCGAGTCGGAGTGTGTGCGTGTTTTGCGTGGGTGTATATGGTGTATATATTATATATTCGCCCTTGCGGTTCGCGTAGGCTCAAGTTCAACTGCGTAATTGGTGTGCGAGCGCGCGCGACGGGGGGAAATTTTTCTCGCAGGGGTCGTCGTGTGTTGTTTTGTTCGGAAATTTGCGCGCGGAGTGAACGGGCTGGATTTCTCTCCTACGTTTCTTTTACTGCGACGGGATTGATGACGAGGTCGGCTTGGGTAAATGGATTTTTTTTGCGACCTGCTGCTACATGCTTAATGAGCGAATGTTTACGGGACGCTTGGAGCGGAGGCTGGAGATTTTATATCGACGTCGACGTTGATGTAGAGTAACAGTTAGTATAATATAGGGTTCGCTTAGCGAGCAGACTGTACACAAGGTTCTTTTTTTCTTGTTGAGTCGCGTACGCTTCACGAATCAATATTAATTTTCAGAGCAGCGAACGTGTGTTATTAACACGTAGAACGCTACTCCGAGAGCCTGGAATTCTGTACAAACCCAAAGAAACTCGCAGTCAATATTTGATCAGAAAACACTCGATGTCTCGACAATTGCAACACGAAAATTTCGACGCACGGCAGTTTTCCTCTTCCACTATAGCTTTCTCATGCAAATCACCGCAGCAGCAGCAGCAGCGTGATTCGCCTTTTCGAAAACTTTTCCCACGTAGCACCCCCCACTCTCGCTTATTTCCCGAAGCACGGAAACGAGCGGTTGATGGCATTATGCACGGTCACGTTTTCTCCGCGACTGACCGCCTTTGCGCGCATGACTTCCAAGGTCCTCGCACTACTTTTTGCCCCCTAATTACCATATCTGATTGATTTATCAGGAACACGTCTCGAGAAGCCGGTGCAGCTGCTGCCACTGCCGCGTTCTGTTTCTTGCGCTCGTCTCTCGTCGTTGCATGTATGCTAACAATCTTCGGAAATAAACTCGTATCTCTCAATGTCACGACTGTTTTACAACGTAAATAGCGCGTGGTGGTCGTAACGAAAATATGAATATCCCGTATGTGTGCATTATAGAATCGTCGAGAGAGATGAACGTTGCCTGAAGCGGCGCATCGCAGGAGAGTTTTGATAGAGATCAGTGGACGATGAAGCGACTCAAGTGGATGCTTTGTTCGCTTTCCGAGAATGTCGATAGTGCACGCGAGACGGAGGGAATATTTTCTTTTCTCCTGCGTGTTATTTCTTCGGTAATGGAGTTTTCATACTAGAATAAAATACAGTCTTCGAGCTTACCGTGTATGAATGGGGCTCTGCGGTGCTCTCTGATGAATACATTATATATAAAACTTGCATGAATAATTTACGCTCTTCTATCGATTGTTATGTCGACAATAGACAATTGAATTCTGTATAAGAGTTCCCCGATGCAGGCTAACAGGCACTCGAAAGTTCTCGCTTTCAAAGGCGTTTTGAAATCCAATTTTGTTTACTGGTAATTTCAAGTTACAATTATTGGTAATCATTAGCACTATTCGACCCGGAACGCCACGGCACGCAACGCAGTTACGCAACAAATCACCACAAACTCTAGGCAGTAATTGAAAATCCAGTCTAATCAGACGAGCACGCCACGATGTCCTCAAAACGTTCATTTCATTCGCGTGTCATATACAGCACACGAATGAGAAAAGCTCGAAAAATCCTTGTGAGCATCCGTTAAAAAGCGCACTCTCTCGAGCCGTCCAAAATTGGCGCGCGCTCCAATCAACGCGGCGCGTATAGCGCATGTACGTACGTGAGGTCCGTGAACCGCACAATAATGGCTCGAGCGCGTCAAGTTCGAGTGGACAGGCTGAAAGGCCGGTGTTTGACGTCAGAGTTTCCGGGTGGCTATCAGACTCCCCGTGTGCGCAGTGTGCCATTGTGTTGTTCTCTCTCCGCGAGCGTCTTTGACAGCCCGATGATTTATTGCGCCGGCTGCAGTGCATCAGGACACTCCTACGCGCGCTCTTTCTCTCTCTCTTGCACGTCTTCACGTAAAGATGTGTGTACCCGCATATTGCCGAAGATTTTTGCAGAATTGATCGTCTAATCGAGGAGGTACTCTCTCTATCGCGCGCATATGAGGAAAAACGCGAATAAATGCCTTTAGATGTATACAGAAGTGGGTCAAAAAAAATGTTGGGGGCACGCGCCTGAAACAGTTTAGTTCTATTTCTATATGTTAAAGAGAGTTCAAGCTGCTTTCTCGGTCCTTCAATTTATGCGAAAAGTAGCCATTGTTCAAGGTCATGTGCTCAATTGCTGAGGCGCAAACGGAAAATCCACACTTATAGGATGAAAGTACGGGAAAAGAGCTTCGATTTGAAAAAAAAGATCGTTAAAAATGGTCGCTCAGGTAAAGAATTCTCAGCGATTGAAAACAGTGAAACATCTTGAAAAAGGGACGCATTATTTGATTTCGAACAATCCCAAAATTTTCAGGATTTTGCGCTATTTTCAATCGCTGAGAATTTTTTACCTAAGCGATCATTTTTAACGATCTTTTTTCAAATTGAAGCTCTTTTCCCGCACTTTCATCCATATCCCATAAGGAATTTTAGAATTGAGTAAATGGCCTTGAACAATGGGGACTTTTCGCATAAATTGAAGGGTCGAGAACACAGTGTCACAAGGCTCTTTTTACGTGTTGGAACGCCAGTTTTGAACTCTTTTTAACATACACAGAATTAAACTGTTTCAGTTGTTTGACCCATTTCTGGACACACCTAAAGGCACTTTTTTCGCGTTTTTCCTCATATATAGAGTTGATTCGATTTGTTTTCGTCGTCGTCGTCGTTGTTGTTCTGCGGAGGATTTCGTTTGACAAGGGGAGCTGGATCTTTTTGTTCGTTACAATGCGAGTTATCAATCAAAGCGGCAAAGCGGTCCGTAACAATGCTTTGCGGGTGTGTAGGGTGGCTTTGATTTAGTCGAAAATTCAATGTTTTTTTTTCGATTGACGAGAGATGGGTGACTTGGCTGTTCCCGGTCAAAAATAGATATTTCGATGGGAAAGTAGCGAGTTCGAGGCGCGGTCGTTGCGCGCGTCAGGAGACAATGGCCCGCCACTTTGTTCGATCGTTTTAATAGCCTCCAACATTTTTTTCATTGTTCGCCTTAAAAAGTCCAGGCCCATTCAATATTTGTAAAAATTTAAGAGAAAGAGCCTCAATGAGTTCATTATCGATGCGTCTACCCACCACATTATTCATGCTAATAGTATAAAACAATCCTCTCTCGACATTTAACTTTTCGGATTTTAACGACTATCGCCGACTCAATCAAACGCTGACAATGCGCTATCGGGATTTATTTTTAAACGTGATACACACGACGAGCACTTGCTTCTCTTCAAATGCAGTAGCTTTCAATGGTAGCTCAAGTGAACGCGCGTGTGTATATACCTTCACTCCATCGTCGAGTCTAATTATAGCTAAACACGCGAGTCATTGACGTATCGCGCATTTTCAATGCCGATCATGAAGTGCCGGAGAATATAATCTAACAGACTAATAAATGATGTAACGCGTCAACCTGCCTGGAACGTGGCATATTACTCTTCAAGTTCGTGCCACACCATAACTATAGTGTTCCAAAAATCCATCAAACCGAAAAATCTGTCGCAACGCTTCCGGTCAATTGATCGACCGGGGTGCCCTTCGCAATTCTTATGCGCCGCTGACCATAAAGACTCTTGGAAATGGAGAGTTGTATATCGAACGGTCGAACGCGACGTGTATTATATAGCTCACAGAAAGAGAGAGACGGCGTCAAGGGAACGAGTTTCGCCCTTTTTTCTCTCCTCCTCGTCGTCCGTCTTTATCGTGCAGCGCTCGCATAAGCAACGACGATGGAATTAGTCGAGAGAGAAAGAGCCGCGGGTGTAACGAACCGAGCTAGATACGAGTCCATTCGCGGTGGCCGCTTTAATTTTCGATCTCCAGCACGAGAGAGGAGCATGCTGCGGCGCCGGCGATATGACAAACGCCGCGACTCGTCTCTATATACTGATGATGTTTCTCGGGGCACACGTTTTACTGCCGCAGGCTTTATATGTATGTATATAATATGGTGTATCGCGCTGTTTAACGGCGCGGAAATCGTCTCTTGACAAGGAGAAAAAACAACGACGTCGTGCCGCATTAGGAGCCGCAGTTCCGATAATGACAGCGCGGCTCCGATTATTGTATTTATGTATTCCACAACCGGAGAGCACAGTTAGACGATACACAGTGTGTGATTTATTATTTTCCCATACAGGAAAGTGTGTTTGGGAATCTCGTACGCCCAACGCGTACTTTATCGAAGGAGGAAAAAATATACGCCCGGAATGATAAATTTGCGTAAAATTAATGCGATTCGCCTGGCGAGTCACGTAGAGCTTTTTTTCCTTCTTCCTTCCTGCAGTCCTGTCGTGTCTTACACAGCAGCAGCAGCAGCAGGAACTTGCGGCATATACCTTTTAACATCGCTGCTGCTGCTGCTGCTACTGCCGCGCCGATATTTCAACGTCGACCAACTTGTGCCCGGGGGTTATCGACTTTTCTTCTCTTCCGAACTGCTGCGTCGCTTCGTTTGCTCTTCTGAGTGCTTAAGTGCAGCTCGAAAAGTGACACCTCGACGAGCTTTTCATAGCTCGGCCTGGAACAAAAAACCCGTCGTGTAGCATCTGCTGTGTCGTCGAGCTTCCTCGCTTTATTGGAAGCTGTTACACTGCTGCTGCTGCGGGCTAAACATTGCTCCGATCGGCTGCACCGGCAGAAGTGCATTGATTTAGTTTGAGAAACGATGCCGTGTTCATACAGAATAGCACGTATTACGTCAACGCGTTGCACTCGAGAGAAAAATGTGTGAGCAATCTCGCGGTCGGATCAAGTACAATAAATTTTCGTTCCTATACGCGAACGTGACGAATGCGTGCGCGCTTTCGAAAGCATTATTTCTAATACATATTCGCCTGTCGTTCCTTATCCGTCCGAGAAACTGCTGCAATTGAAAGTCAATCTCTCTCTCGCGCGCGAGGTTTCGCCACACATCCAAAGTTTCCTATACGTGCAGTTGTTGGCCTCGTTGATATTCCCGCGCGCGCTCGCAAAAACTGCGGGTCGGCCGACGATGAGGATTAATTATTCCGAGCGTATAGAGCGCGATTAGCAGCTGCAGCGCTCCGCGAGTATACTGTGTAGTGATGTCATGCAGCAACGCGTTTCCGCATCCGGTATATACTGATGATGATGATTATGTGGCTCTCGTGCGAAGATTTCACTCTCTCGGCAGTTCGACGATGACGATGTGGATCTTGAGAGAGTACACGTCGAGTATACCACTCGACTCTGCTGCTGCTGCTGCTGCTGCTGCTGCTGCGGCTGCGCGCGGTAATGGGGGTACTAAATCTCTCGAAAGTGCCTAGGAAATTTAGAGTTTTAATGCCGACGCGCCGGAGGTTTAATGATGCTGCGGGGCCGGAATTTTTGCGCCGAGCGTTGATTGCTCCGTGATTTATTTGATAAAAATTCGCGGGGTTGTTGTGAGAAAGTTTTTCTTTGATTTTGACGTTACGCAATCCTTTTTATTTTCAGTCAATTACAGTCACATCTCTCACGATAAGCACGTTGTTATTACATCCATCGACTTTTGTAATTAATTGCTCGATTTGAATACGCGCGCGTTTCCCGCGGCGCTTGTGTTTTTCTATAGTTGTATACGCCCAATGCCAACACGTTATGATGCGAGCGCTTTAAATATACACGCAATTACTATCAGTCATTTGAATAATCGTCGTGCGCGGCAACCCGCTGATTACGCCGTCTCATTACAATGCTGTGTGCAATAGAAGTTAGCGGAGGGTACTAATTATTCCATTAGACGGATTTTGCGAAAAACATCGCACCCGTTTACCGCGCTAATTTAAACGATCAGCCGTTCCGCAAGTATCCGCGAAAATCGTTGAGCCGCGACGAAGCCAATAAACAGATCACAGTTTAACAAGCCTGACGGCGGCCCGATGTTTTATCACCGAAGAAGCATCGACCACAAACCTCTTAGTATAGGCCTGAGTCCAGTCCGTCCTCCGTCCGTCATAATTCATTTTGAAAAGCAGAGAGGAATTACCGAGTCGGACTACTGCTCTTCCCCCAGAACAATTGAAATCGCGCGCGTTGGGCCAATTGAAAAGGCGGCCTTCGACTAGTCGCATCTACATATTTATATGCGAAGAGAGCGCAGACCCCTTTCGGTCATTCGCGCGGCGATGACGTCACTCCACTGCTGCCGGCACATTACGACAGACGCTATATGCACACACAGAGGAGCCGCCGACACTATAATATGCTATACACAGGCAGACGAGAGCAGCGCTTTTTCGCGCCACTTTTATCTTGCGTAATACCGGCCACCGTCTGGCGTCACGGCTCCAGAGATGAGCCGGACGCGATCCCTTTCATTTTCTTTTTTGTCCTCGTCGTGTATTGCCGACTAGATGCACATGTGCGCGCGCGAAACGCCGTTTCTTCTTATATGTGTTCTGGCGACGAGATCGTGCGGCGGATCGTCGTGGGCTGCTCTGGGATAATTTCTATAGAAGTTGGCTTGGGAAATCGTTGGCTTTTTCTCTGTGGGAAATGATCAAGCGAGATGTGTGGAATCGGGTTCGATTATAATGGCGTTTTGCAATTTATTCCCCTGCAATAAGATTTTTCTTTCTGTCGTGCATGGGTTCGCAATCCAAAGATATTTTACATGCAACTATGGGAGTGGGCTGATAGAGTGAGAAAATCAAACAACAGTTTTCACTCAGATTATAATTAGAGCGTGCGTTTCTTTCAAAACGTGAATTGGTAACGAGTATTTAAGCTGTTTCCAAGCGAATAACAAACAACAGATAAAACACTATACAAAATACAAGCAAAACAATGCTCGGCTTAATAAATATATCATCGCGGAGGTATTACTTTCCGGTCGCGTTAAAATTGCCCGCTATAAAGTTGCCCATACGCGCATAACGACGGAAAAAATGCTTACACTGCAGCTGTATAATATAACCTACCTGTAAGCAGATACGCTCGGATGTCTGGCTGCTTCGTCGACGGCGTCGGCGGCGGCAGTATCTCGAGAGCGCACATCGTTTGCGGCTTTGGACTTATCGAGCCCTTGTCACTTTGTGTTTCAGGCCTCGATGGATCTTCCACCGGACAAGGCAAAGCTCCTGAAGCAGTACGACAATGAGAAGAAATGGGACATCATATGTGATCAAGTGAGTATTCATGTGTCCGCGAATATTTTATTATTTTTCCCCGCTCTTTTTTGTGCTCTCCTCTCTCACGCGCAATATATATACGCGCGCGCGCGCGCGCCTTCCTCCTTAGGGCGCGGAATGAAGATGGATTTATGATCGTGAAACAATCAGACACTTGGAACTTGCTTCGCCTCCCTTTTCTCAGTCATTTATTTTAAGAGCTTCTTCTCTTTCTTCCGCGGCGGAGCGCAACGCCTGATGCTTGTTCGTCCTTTTTTATTCTCGCGCGCGTTTGACGCGCGAACGGAATATAAAATATGATTTATTTTTTCGACCGCGAGCAATGATATATAGGTGCGTGTATTATATTGATCTGCTAAATTGTTCAAAATTACACACGGGATACGGCGTAAATTTTCTTGCTGGGGTCTCCTTTTTCTTCTCAATAACTCCTGAACGTTCAAAATGATTCGAAATATTCGATTTATCTGGAAAACTCCTACACACCGCGAATGCCATTATATTCTATCGTTTTAACGAATCCAAATGACTTTCAAGAAACGTTTCAGAACCACATCAACAACGTCATTTTTCATTCGCGGGTATATTATAGTAGGGATGACGAATTTCCTCTGCGACGTCTTGTCAAACGAATGCGGGTCGCTCACTTGCCGCGGCGCTGTCCGTCCTCATAAAGCGTTTCATTACTTATACACTTATACAGTAGTAGGATGCGGCACGCGATATCGATCAGAGCGAGAAAGATAATTCGGCTAATGCCTTTTGAGCTCTGGCTGCTAATTGAATCTTTCGCAACTTTGTGAGATGTACGTTTTAGCCAGTATCTCGAATTAACGCAGCGCATTTATAAATTTGTACGCGCGCCTGTATTTCGAATCGTAACGATCGCAAAAGTCAATTAAGAAAGTTCATCAACGGCGAGTATAGCAGTGGAACTCGCAGTATATTTTTGCATTATGTTCGATTTCGCAATCATCATAAATTATTTAAACTTCGAGTCTGATTTTACGATCGGTCGCAGCGTCATGGCTTCTAACGTTACTTCCCGCAGTGACTTTTTGATCGCGTGGAACTCTGCAGAGAGTATTTGGGCTAACGAGCGCGGCATTATGGTCAGATTATAAATATATTTTTAATAAAATTACGTAATCCATGCCGATAATTAGATCAATAAATTCCAGCTCATAAGACCCAGTGAAATTTCATTAGTAATCATTAAAACTACAGGTATAAAACTCGATTTTCAAAGGCATCCGCGCACGTAATCACAGCGTGAAAATAAGTCGCTACTCATAGTGCAGCGCAGAACTTTCGACAAATCGAACTTTTGAGCAGCTCCGATATTAATTTCTCCCATCATCCGCACTACACCTACGTATCGCTGTGTGCACATCGTACAAGCCATACGGACGTATAATTGAGCAAGTGAAAGCAGCTGCTGCTGCCAACCCATCATCGCCGCTCATCATAGCTTCTATATATACTTACTTTCGCGGTGAAGTGTGTTTTGAGACGAGGCCCGATCGCGCAGTAGTCACGAGCTTTGTTATTGCGCGCTTGCTGCAAAAGTTTACGCATCAGGCACTGCTGCGCGATGGCTCGCGGTGCACTTTTTCTATTAGCTCGACACGTACTGTAGACGCGATGTGTACAAAATATTGAATGTAATGAGATATAGCCTTTCCGCGAATAGTTGAGGAGTATTTTAAACGGAGCTACTCCAACGTGACCAATGACCATTAAATCGCTTAAAAGGTCAACTAGCTGCGCTGTTTGCACATCAAGCACACATCAGAAGACGAAAATGGAAAAATGCACGATGAGGCCGCGATCGCTCTGGGCAAATAAAGTACATACGGTTCGAATGTGTTATGTGCGGCGCAGCTCTCTCGTCGTCGGTGTCAGGGACCGCTCGCGCGCTCTCTCGTGTTTTGAAAGGGCCTTCTGCGCGCATGTGGGTAACGCGAGACGGATGTAATGCAAGCCGCGCTATTATACGCGATGCAAGCGAGAGAGCCGGAGTACGAAAAAATCCGCAGCATCCCTCTCACCTCTGCCCCTCTACTGCGCATCGCCGCTATGCACGTATCTCCTGCTGCTGCTGCTCTGCCCTTCTGCGAACCGCGGCCAGTTTGTGTGTGTGTGTGTGTGTGTGTATAAGTCTATAACCGGAATTTTCGTAAGCGAGCACGGGTATGCGAGATGGAGGGTGTTTTTTTCTTTCGAAAATCAGCGATACGTGTCGCGAGTCGCGTTGCGATATCACGTCGATTCCGTTATGTACTTTTTTCGGATACAAAAAGTGAGGAGAAAAAAAATGGGTTATTGCGTTTCAGAGCGTTTTTGTAGGCGGTTACATGGTCTAGATAACGGACTGCTAGCAATGGTCTTGAGCGCAACTGCAAAGCTACTTTTTTAATTGAAATGTGACGTCTATGTCACTAAAAATTTTTATTAAAAAGCCTTGTTAAACTTACTTTGACTCGAAACAAAGCAGTTTTGGACTATAGCCTGGCTTCCTGAACCGTTTAAACTCTGCGTGTGCATTTATAGCTTCATTTGTCACCTATGCCAAAACTGCTTTAGCCGCTCATGACGCAATAACTGCCTGAGATTCTCGAGACAATACATCTCCGTCAGGAATGCGCGAAGCGCGTCTCAAGTCGCCGGTGAAAAAAGAATCCGTCGCCCGATTTGTAATCTACTTCAGTCTAAATGCATCGATTAAGCTTTCGAAATCGGAGGCCATTCCGATATCCTACATCCTCGATCTTATATGTACATTATTTCTTCCTTTATCTCTCTCGAGCGAACGAAATTTGAATGTGAAAAAAGTCTCGTTTGAAAAAAGAGCGTATCTCCGCATAAGTTTAAAATGCAAATGTTGAATTTCAGGAAAGGGTACAAGCTAAAGATCCGCCGTCTCACTACCTGGCGAAACTACGGACCTACCTGGACCCCAAGGCATCCAGAAGTCATCGAGTAAGCAGCGACTCTACGGCTTTGTCTTTTTTTCCTTATACTTTTGTTCCTCGTTTCGTTTATTTTTATTTTCAACTTTGTCAAATTATCACTCTAGTACAGCAAAAGGAGAAATTTCTTTTTTACCGTTTTTCAATTTGATTTCGTTCATATTTGACCACACGAGGATTCAAAAAAGAAAAGTTACTAATTATTACACAGTCGTATCGTTTCCTTACGTTCTTCCAGAAGAGGAAGATGGTCGGCGAGTCGACGTCGACGCAAGTACTGCGGGACCTGGAGATCTCCTTGCGCACAAATCACATCGAGTAAGCAAGTTATAATTACCTTTTAAACCCCCTCTGCGTCTGCCTCTCTCTCTCTCTCTCCTCTCCTCCTCTCAATCTCTCGCACACGTGGTGTTCCTCCTCTGCGTACTGGCAGCGGGATGGTCCCTTTCTGAAATTTATGCAGGCCTAGCTTCGAGCGTATGCCGCCGCTGCGAACATATTTTTCAGATGAACTTTCCATTTACCTACCTCCGATGCTGTGCTGCTGCTGCTGCTGCTGCGGGGGATCTATCTACCCGTAAACTCCGACCTCTTTGGTTAACTTATTCCGCCGTTAATTATCGGCGGAAGTGTCGCATCGGAGTGACTTTGACTGATGAAACTTTTCTGTTTACTCTGCGGTCGCACGAGGCTGTCTTTGCTAAGGAACTTTGGAGTAATTTCCTATCGCGCGATTTTACCGTAGATACTTTGCTGCCACGCGTTGAAAAGAAATTGAGTAACTTGCGAAACTCGATTAACGGAGAATGAGTAGATTGAGTGCATTCAAGCAAGTGATATTCTCTTAATGATTAATTACGGTCCCATAATAAAGTTGTATCTCGCAAGCATTAGCTCGTTATTTGTCAAGGCGAGCTCATCGATCAAATTTGCTATTCCGATTCGAAGAGTAAAAAATAATTAATTGCCTCTGACGCCAAAATAGTCGTTAATAAAACTAAAATAAAAGAAAACGAGTCAAAGTCACGTCGACAGCAAAGTATCTCAAACACTCACTGCACACATCCGTCGAGCAGTGCTTAATCAGACGCTTTTTTGCGACCGATTGCAGATGGGTCAGAGAATTCCTGGACGAGGAGAATCAAGGCCTCGACGCCCTGATAGACTACCTCAGCTTCAGATTACTGATGATGCGGCACGAGCAGAGGCTTCTCGAGTCAAGAGCCAACTCCGAGGAGAGAATCCAATCCACGAGTGAGTAATCCCCACTGCACTGTGCATTCTAGTTTCGCACTTTTTTGTTTGTTCAATTCACACAATAATATATTATAGAAGACTTTATTATCAAGCGCGCGCTGCGACGCTGTTATTATATTCAAATCGCAATCGATCTGCAGTGCATTGTTGCGCGATAAGTCAATCCACCTGTTGAGTGCAGTTTATACCGGGTTTTCTTTAACCAAAAATGAATACAACAGTTTTTTAATCGTCGCAATTTTTGTCCACCCCGCGACGAACAACAGCGGGAACAGGTGACAACTCGCCGCTGAATAATGGATGCCTGAGGCCGCCGCTCCACGAGCTGAAAGATAGCCCCGGCGTGAAGAGACGCTCGAGGCATGTGGCGCGACTGAACATGGGGGAGGCTAAGGACGACATCCACGTTTGCATACTCTGCATGCGTGCCATCATGAATAATAAGGTGAGTCGATATCCTCCTCTTGTATCTTTTCTCAAACTCGCGCGCGCGCTGCTTCTTTCAAAACGCATGCGCTCGTGATTGATTAGCGCGTTGCCGTTGACGCGTGAGCTCTTGAAAAATATACGTTAATCGGCTCTGTTGCGTAACTATATGCAGTGCTTCCTTTTCAGTACGGTTTCAACATGGTCATTCAGCATCGAGAGGCCATCAACTGCATCGCCCTGAGCCTGATGCACAAGAGCTTGAGGTAAGGGTCCTTGACAGTAAAAAATAAACAAAGAAGCACGAGAGCGAGCCTCTGTTTTTGCAAGTCGAGTTAATTGTCGTTTGCTTGGTTTGGTCATTGTTGCAACAGAACAAAAGCCCTCGTGCTGGAACTGCTGGCAGCCATCTGCCTCGTGAAAGGAGGCCACGAGATCATACTCTCGGCGTTCGACAACTTCAAGGAGGTCTGCTCGGAGAGGCGAAGATTTACGACCCTCATGGAGTACTTCACCCAGTACGACAGCTTCCACATCGAGTTCATGGTGGCTTGCATGCAGTTCGTCAATATCGTCGTGCACTCGGTCGACGACATGAACTTCAGGGTGCACCTGCAGTACGAGTTCACCAAGCTCGGCCTCGACGAGTATCTCGAGAAGCTCCGACACACCGAAAGCGAAGATTTGCAGGTGGGCTCGCGCTTTCTTCTTCTCTCCGAACGAGAGCTCCTCTCTCTCTCTCTCTCTCTCTCTGAGCTGTAATGTACGTCCGCGTGAATTTCTTCCCGGCAGGTTCAAATCTCGGCGTATTTAGACAACGTGTTCGACGTGGCTGCTCTGATGGAGGACAGCGAGACCAAGACTGCCGCTCTGGAGAAGGTGGCCGAGCTGGAAGACGAACTTGGACACGTTAGTATACATATTTGACTCTCGTTAGGCAAGAGAAAAAACGCCCCAACTTTTATTTTTCTCTCTCTCTCTCTCTCTCTCGATGCAGGCGCACGACAGAATGGCCGAACTGGAGAGGGAATCCTTGGCGAAGTTGGCGGAACTCGAAACGGAGCTCGGCGCGCTGAAGGTCGAGTACGCCGATGCGCTGGAGGCTCGCAGACTAGTCGAAGAGGAGCTCGCCGCACTGAAAAAACAGAAGCAGGATTCCGCCAGAAGGCAGAGCGTCTTGGAGAACAAAATTATGGAGCTGGAAACTCTCACCGGTACGCTCACCAAAGGCTCTTCGGGTAAGACATTTACAACTGTGCTGCATTAGAATTGCTATCAGTGGTTCAAGCACGCGATAAACTAAATGAATAACCTCGCTCCACAGCTGCCAACCTTCGAAACGGCTCGGCTACGACGTCGCCAGTTCTGGACGGGCCGGTGACGACAACCAATTCGACGTCACCACCGCCAGAAGCCGTGGCACCTCCAGCCCCGGCTCCACCGCCGCCGCCACCTCCGCCGTGTCCGCCACCGATGCCCAAGGATCCCATGAACTCGGGCAACCACAAACCGCCACCTCCAGCTCCGATTCCCCCGCCGCCCGCCGGAATGATGCAGGCTCCCGATGGCGCGATGACCATCAAACGAAAGGTGAGATTCCTCGCATAATTTCCTCCGGCAAGGTGCAATGTACAATCAAGTACCTACTAAACATATTTTCCCACTCTCTCCGCCAGGTTCAAACGAAATACAAGCTCCCGACATTGAACTGGATTGCCCTCAAACCTAATCAAGTACGAGGTACCATCTTCAATGAATTAGACGACGACCGACTACACAGCTATATCGATTTTACGGACTTTGAGGAGAGATTCAAAATCGGCTTGGGTACGCACCTTACGAATGGTACCAACGAAATTGATGGCCTTCAAAGCTTTCCCAGTAAAAGATTTAAGAAGCCCGAGAACGTTTCGCTTTTGGAACACACCAGGTTGCGAAATATCGGTGAGTATTACCGCGACCTTCGATTACCGTATTATATTATTATACTTCAATTGGTTTCTCATGGTTTTTTCTTTGCAATTATAGCAATATCGCGAAGAAAAATGGAGATGCCGGTAGAGAAAGTTATTACGGCAGTCAATGCACTCGATCTTAAAGTTCTTTCACTCGAGAACGTGGAATTGCTTCAAAGAATGGTACCGACAGAACAAGAAGTGAGTAGAGATTCGCTGTACTTGAAATTTGACAAAAAAAATTATTGACCAAAACTAATGTTGATTTCTGTTTTCTGCCTAGACGAAAGCGTACCGAGAATACATTATCGAAAAGAAGAATGTAAACCTCTTAACCGAAGAAGACAAATTCCTGCTACAGCTTGGCAAAGTCGAAAGAATATCTACAAAATTGTCCATCATGAATTACATAGGCAACTTTTTCGACAACGTGCATCTTATCGCTCCCCAAATACACGCTGTGATATCTGCATCGAGTTCAGTCAAATGTTCAAAGAAATTACGGGCCGTTTTAGAAATAATTCTTGCCTTTGGAAATTATCTGAATAGCAGTAAGCGTGGTCCCGCTTACGGTTTTAAGCTGCAAAGTTTAGATACACTTTTAGATACCAAGTCGACTGACAAACGAATGTGCCTTCTGCACTACATTGTGGCAACGATAAGACTCAAATTTCCTGAACTCGTCAATTTCGAATCCGAATTAATGTACATCGATAAGGCTGCGACAGGTACTGTGCCAAAACTATAAAACTCCCCACAATAATAACTGTAGGCGCTAATGCTGCTGAATTATTTTATAAAATATTTTTCTCTTTTCAGTGTCTCTTGAAAATGTAACGACCGACGTGCACGAATTGGAGAAAGGAATGGACCTCGTTCGTAAGGAGTTCGAATTGCGTGGCAAGGAGAAACACAACACGGTGCTTCGAGATTTCCTTAACAATTCCGAAGAAAAGCTGCGTCGCTTAAAATCTGATGCCCGCATCGCTGGAGATGCTTTCAGGGAATGTGTCGAGTTCTTCGGCGAAAGTCCCAGACAAGCTGATGCTAATACCTTCTTTTCGCTTCTCGTTCGATTCGCGAGAGCATTTAAGGTATTTTATTATTCCACTTAATCAATCACAAATTACAAACGATGATCGTACAACATTCTATGAAATTAAAATATTACATTTTTAATTTATAGGCTGCAGATCAAGAAAATGAACAGCGTCGGAGATTAGAATTAGCGGCAGCGGAAGCTTTAAATACATCGGAAGAAGTTATCAAAAGGAACAAATTGAACCAAAAGAAGCAACAGGTATTTTACAGCATTGTTACTATCTTGATCATTTTTTTATAATTAAAGTCAGCTTTTTCATCATGCATGTTTTGCTTTGAATGATCATAAATTTATTTATTATTTGTAATATTTCGAACATTGTAACTTACTGCTCATAATTTGTATTAAAAACGAATTTTTTTAAGAAGCAAAATCAAAACGTGATCTAGATATATTATATATATAAGTATTAAAATTTTGTTTATTGACGAAACTTTTCTCTATCAACATCAATGCTTAGTTTCGATTGAATTTTTTTTTAATTTTTTAAAACTGCTTCCTATTTGATACTTAACAACCTTTGTATTATTAACATTCATTATCTTAACACAGTTGTTGGCTTATTTCGTTGTCTTACTTGTATTATAGCTAATCGTATCTATTGTTTGCTACTTCTTCTTAGTGAGTAACTGCATGATTCTGTTTTAACTCTTCATACTTTTCACTCTTATCACACTCACTCATGATCACAAACTACTTTCAAAAACCTATCAAGTATAAGCACGTAAAGGGGGTATAACATATTTGTAATAAAAATAAACTAAGAAATTTACTCATAGTTGTGATTTAAAAAGTTAAATAAACATATTTTAACTTAAGTGTAATTTTTTTTATGAATATTCAAATTAAAACGGAATTTATTCAATCTTTGCACGTTGTGAAATAGCATGATGATATACATCGGGGTTTTAAAAATGAGTGTGCGAATAAACGGATGGCTACTTCACTGCCATCTTTAATGTAAAGTGTAATTTAGTAATGTAAAGAGTAAACTTTAAGAATTCCTATTTTTTATTTGTTACATATTTATTCCGACTTAAAGTCACCGAAATTTTGCTGTAATTCGAACAAGTCATTGTTACATCGACATCTAAATGAACTGGAGCTCAAAACGTAACAATGTCTAAACAAATCACAACATGTAAGTTCCTCCTCACTAATATCCTGCTATAAGAATATTTTTCAAAATTGAAGTCTAGAAGTTACTGCCTTACTCTCATTTACACAATGCACTATTATTGCATATTACATTATAAATTCCAATCACTAATAGATTAAAGTTATCGATCAACTCACAAGCACAGAGACACATTATTTCATTCCACTCGTTTGGAGCATGGAATGATTTTCAGAGTATGTGCAACAGCATGTATTGAAGCGCATTGATGTTGCTTGAGAAATATACTTTTTAATGCTAACGTTAATTTGATATTTACTTATCATAGCTATGTCAAAATATTTTATACAAGTTATTTAAATACATCTTTACAATTTTCATTCATTTATTTTACTTATTTCCAGAAAATTCGTTTTAACATTCTAAGAAATCATCACAGATTCGAATAAAATTCATTTGAATCTTGGATGATATTCACAGTAGAAATTTAAATTGGATTAATTCCAGTTTCAATTTGTGTTTTGTTCAATAGGATGCTGTTATAAACGAGTTGAAGAATAAAACCAGATTAGTTCAAGAGAAGAAACTGTTACAGCAAGACGAAGTTTACAACGGAGCACTGGAAGATATTCTGCTAGGCCTGAGGTCGGAGCCTTATCGTAGAGCCGACGCTGTCCGACGGAGTCAGCGTCGACGTATCGATAATCACAGACTTTCTCGCACCGCCGAAGAATTAGAATTGTAATTTATTATCCCGCTTTTTTATTGTTTTCCCTACGAGGCATTTCATGACAATTGTGTTTCTAGTGTACAAAGTGTACATACAAAGCTTAAAAGTACATATCAACTGCGACAAGTTGAATATAGTGGAAATTTTCTGTTTTTCAAAACTACGTAAAACTAGGTTTTGAAAGGTATATTGATATTTTTGACTTTTCATTGAAAATGCACAAGTCATTGTATTGGTGCTAGAAGCTGTATAGAAAGTAGTGAAGTTATCGACCTGTGTATATCTCTTATTATACGCATACTCCAAGCGTGTACTGCTAATCAGCCAAAATATCTCGGCACATTTTTGAAAGATTTAATAGTGCGAATATGTATTTTAGTAACGATAGAATATCAGTCAGAAGAGAAAGGTGATGTCAGGTAGAAACAAATTTATTGTATAAAGAAGAGTGATTTCTTATGTAGCAGAGTTTGGATAAGCGTTAATTTATACAAACAATTTCTTTCTGATTTATCAAACAGCAAGATTTTATTGTTTTCTTGATATTATTAATTGCTTTTGTTCGAAATTAAGCATTAAACTTATTAAGTTTATTCCTTGTTGGCTGTTAAGAAATTTTTAAATGATTTTTAATAAGGAAGATTTATCTCTTATTGATATTATAAACTTTTTCTAATTATGGCTCTCTTCATATTGATGTATTAGTCATCGTATGATTTGGTGTAAACATTCCGACTTTTTTTTTTTTTTTTTTTTTGTATATTGGAATGCCTACTTAGGCTCCCAGTACGATACCGATTCCGTCAAAAAATCAATTATATAGTCTATTACGCAACAAGGACGAAAATGCATTTTCACGTACTAGTATGATTAACGCATAAGGGTGTCAATCGAAACGGAACACGAATAGTTTGCGATCACGCGAGTGTGTGAATCGTATGCCCGAATCGCACACAATATATTGATATTTTGTGCGTTAACATCCAGATTTCACGCGCAGTATATAAAAAAATATTATTACTAAACTTTTTAGAAACAAATATTTCAAAAAAAGTGTGCTATTCTTATATTTTACTACAAATAAAAAAAGCTTTGATACATACAAGAATATTAACTATAAAAACGTTTATATATTCATATATCAGCTTTTATATATCGGCGAATATTGCCATAACACTGAAAAATAATACATTCCTTTGAAAAGCTCAGGTTGTATATATATTATCCAGAGGCACAACTTTTTTTATAACAAATGCAAGGCAAATACCTCCAAGAGAATTTGAGAAAAGTATACCGCTACCACGAAAGAAATTTTCTTAATTTTCTTGTAATGTCAACCGTCCAGATGTCTTTTGAGATTTATCAATCACCCAATTTTATATGATGTAACTGGTCCTATGAAAAATTGCCTGGTGTAAATATTTTTCGCGTATTTACATAAAACGATTTTTAAAAACATTTTTGCTATACATATTATATGCTCAAATAAATAAAGTAAACAAAAAGTTGCCTTTAAAAAATAATATGCACACATACTTTTTGCAAAGAAAAAGTAAAATGGAAATTTTTTATGTACTTTTATACATCAAACTGATATTAAAATACAAGTTTGTAAATATTTTTGTAATATATAAAATAATAACGAGCGTAAAGCAATGCAATTATATTACATGCTTTATATTCGCCAATTATATGATTAGTTTACCAATGTGATGTATAAACAAAAATTGTATGTAGGTTACATATTATTACTGTGTATCTCAGACAATTGCAAATCTATAATTTGGTGTAATGCCGATTTATAGTTCAACAAGGTGAAAAGTCTTTCGTACGTTTTGCGAATCTGTAAATAATGTGCATTTTACTATTGATAAGTTATATAAAAAAAACCCTAAGCATGCTCGTTTTTTTATTTCTAAAAAAACGGAAAGCTGCATCGATTGCTTATGGCAAATAAATGCAATATATTCAAAAATTATGTATACGTTTATTCATTATTACCCAAATAATACTTTTGAAGATTTTTTTTTTGAAGGATCAATAAAAAATACTTTATTATTTAGGAGTTTTATTTATTATTTTCGTAAATATGCTACATTATTATAATAAATCATGTAAAATATTTTATTTACAAATATACAATATACAAAAAGGCACGATATATCTACATACTTCAGATCATATACAATAAAATGTAATTAACATAACAAAATAGAATCTCGTATACAGACAACTATCGCCAATAGATGATACAACTTCGATAAAACAACACTGTTTTTTTTTCTATTGTTGAAACAAATTTTCACAAAGTAGTTGAATAAAAACACTAGTCGTTAATAATTGAAATTAAAAAAGATTATTTAAATAGTTTTAATTTTCATAAAATACCATCACCACTTTTAGTTTCATGAATTTACTCTACTTTCATAGATTCATCTAAGTTTTAATCTTTTTTTCGTATATGAATGACGTATGTTGCGGTTACGTGAGTACAAACACTATGGAAATATTAAAACATTTTTTCTTCTCTAACAAATCTCAATGTTTAGCAGCCATATATCTTTATAACAAATCGCAGTGAACTTTACAAAATAAGGTTGGCTTCCATCGCAGTTACACGAAAAATGTAGCCTTATTTAAAAGTCTTTATATCGGACAACAAATTCTTGAAGTATAAACTTTCCAAAAATGCATCGCATTGCAAAAAATGTCTAATGCTACAGAGCCATGCTGATGAAAGTCGTTGCAAAAACCCATACTAATTTCACTATTTACAAGCGGTAAGTTTAATACATATATTTATTAACTTATATATTATTCGCTGGCTAATTTACAAAGATACACAACACAGTAGTATTCGCAGTCGTGTTTTCGTTATCAGTCGACGGATATCGAGAATATAAGAGTATAAATGTCTGCTCTAAAAATTGTTATAAAAATTACAGTGGTTACTTAACGATGTTATCGATGGATACGCAGTGTATACGTTTTAATAAAGCCGTTTAATATGTTTACAGAAAAGGGGCGGAAAATGTGTACATTGCTAAAGTAAAGGCAGTGCAGAAACAATTCCAACTCAAAATCCATTCGATTTGTTCGATTAATTGCTAAAAATAAGTTACGCAGTCGCAAATGCGTCAATAAAAACGTTTCGACAAAAATAGTGTAGCTACAAAAACAGTAATTTTAGATATTCGAAACAATTGCTTATATGAAGTAGTATAAAAATAAGACTACTAATAAACGTAAGCCAATTTTTCGGCTTTTGAGGAATGTACACTTGAACATTTAAGAAGAGACTTCAGTAAAAAATTTTAAAAATCACATAATAGATTCTGTTGTTCTTATGCATGCGTTTTAAAATATTTAATGTGAAATTAATTTATATAAAAATAAATACTTTGATCATACGTTTATTATAGTCATATATAATATCGGTTTGAGTATTTTTAATAAGTTACAAAAAAGTTAAGAATAGATGTAAAAACTTTTTACACAAATAGCACCAGTTGAAGCTGTTAATCGAAAATATAGTAGTTTTAGATACTATTTAAAAATCAACAATCAAATCACTGAAGTCTCTCCTTACAAAAATATTTCATAGACCAATTATAAAAATTAGATTTTTTTTCTTTACGCTCGATATAAAGCATGCAAAGGGATTAAAAATCTTATAAAGCTCCACACCATTAAATTACTTTCAACGATTTATATGTATATATGTACAAAAATAATAAAACAAGAGTTTTTTTCATGTTATATATTACCAGTTAAATTGACAAACAAACTTGCCAATATTTACCGCATCGCGCTTAATGATAAAAAAAAATTACACTGTTTTCATGAAAATCGAGCTAAGATTATACGTAACTTTAACACAATTGATCGATGACTCTGTAATTATTTAAATAAGCATTTTTTTTAAAGATGCTGTTACCAAAAACAATAAACACAATGAAAATAATTAATAAATGACCAAAATGGTACAGTAATATGAATACTGCAGAGAACTCTTTGGTTGTTTTAATGTTACTACGTAAAATCTATAGCTATCGATTTTTGAAAGCGCAAATCCAGTTCGATTCATTTTATCGCTGCCATAGGTTTTTTTTCTCATATACATCAGGCAGAAAAAAATAACAATTTGAACAAAATTGGTAGAAATACATACATTTCTACTGACGCAAACAAGTTTCATGCATTCCAATTGTTCAATGTGTGACAAAAAAAGTGTTATCTACGTGCATTTAAACAATTAGATTGCATTGCAACGTATGGAAATTAAGAACAAACGTTTAACAATTTGCTGCCTAATTCATAATTTGGAATATTCAATAGTAGAAACGGAGAATCTTTTGTCCAATAAGGGACGCGACAATAATACTGATTGCAATGTTCAAAAAAATAAAAAAATGAACCAATTCACTTAGCAATAACATTGAAATTTAATTTTAATGTAGAGATTTCCCATTGCGATCCTTTTATGGGTCGGTCGTTTTGATACAGTAAATACAATGCAAATATATCAATCAGAGATTCTTGAACCTCAAAGACTTTTATCCATGGCACAGTTACCTATGTGTATATTTGGAAGCCTCGGAGCTACTATCACAATTTAAAAATTGAGCTCTAGCCTTTATAAAATACCAATTTGTGAGTGTAAATTTTTGTATGAAAAACGTACAAAAGCAATGTAAATTTTTATATAATACATATATGTTATAAAAAATTGCATTCAAGACAGACGATATTCCAAAAAATATTGCTTGTTATTTATTTTGTATAGTTGTAGATTCTCCGAGCAAGACAATACAGTATATGCTTAAAACATTTCTGCTTTGATGTTGGTCATTTTTTTCTCTTAGTTGTAAATCAATTGAAAAAGTTGTGAATTTTTTGTGATAATTTGAACACAAACTGGTTGGTTTCATTTGGTTTTTATGGCATGGATCTAGTATTTGGTTTCTTTGTTACCTAGCGTTACAACGGATTTTAATAGTAGATATTGTTATTTATTACTCTACATAAGAAATAAAATAATAAATTATTCCACTTTCTTGAATCTGGTTAAATGACCAGTATTTTCCTTAAATATCGCATATAAATTGTTGAGAAAGTCACGAAAAATCTGTACAAAATGTAAGAATTTGGGCTATCAAAATTGCTTTCAAATTATTCCTTATTCATGTAAATATGTATAAATCCACTATCGATTATTGACAACGTATAGATTACAGTTCACTATTTACACGAAATATTGTATAATAATCAATAATTCACATTCATTCATCAATATGTGTATCAAAAAAAGGGATGGAAGATTCGCCTTACAAAATCTATAAGGTCAAAATTGTCTTTTTTTAGGCAATTTTCACCACGCAACTTTAATCGTCATTATGTAAATATAACGTTGAACATAATGACGTCAAAGCTAAGCTCTATTTAATTCTCTAAATTCCATAAATATAAATATATTGTCTTTCAAATAGTAGCTGCTAATTCGTATTGCAATATTCATATAAAAAACGGGGGAGTCTCTTAGCTCAGTTTATCTAAAAAAAATCAGCGCATACCTCGATTGCGATCACCGCTGAGCGTAGCCTTGGATATTTTACATTCACGCTGTTACTGCAGCATGAGAGATTCCAAGTTACGGTGCAGAATTGTATCTTTCACGGCGTTGAAGACGACTTTGATATTTTCCGTGTCAACCGCAGTGGTGAAGTGATGGAATAACGGCTTCTTTGGGTCCCTTTTCACTGATACAAATAGGTCCAATATAAAATTTTGAACATCTTTCATGGAATGTGGATCGCCCGTAAATTGCGGGAAGTACCAGCGAACGTTCGTGTCTGGAGATCGGACTTTTTTATCGAGCAGATCGGTTTTGTTCAAGAATAGTATGACAGATACTCCGTAGAATATCATGTTATTGATAATTGTATCAAATATATTCCTTGACTCTTCCAATCTATTAGTTCGCCTGAAAAATAAAAGGGACATTTTAGTATCTATTCTATTAAAATTAACATTAAGTTTTGAAATGTACAAATGTACATTTGTATAAATTTTGTTTAAAGGAAACACTGACAATGCTGAAGTTTACAATCTTACCTATCTTCTAATAAAACTTGATCAAATTCAGAAGAAGACACAAGAAAAAGTATTGAAGTTACACAGTCAAAACATTGATACCACTTTTGCCTTTGTGATCTCTGCCCACCTACATCAACGAATAAGAATGGGATGTTGTTGATCTGTATGACAAACTCGGATATTCCTTTTGTGGCTTTTCTACAGTGCAAAATGTCCTGATGCGTGGGAACATAATCCTACGATATAAAATTAATGTATGATTATTGTTTTTATTTTATAATTGTCACAGGTAAATTTGTATTAGATCTTACCACTCTGGCAATCCTGTCGAGGTTATCCAGAAAGTATTGCACTGAGTCACTCTGAAACCAAACAAAATTCGGTAAGTGTCAATTAGTATCCCTCATGGTTATATACTAATATAAGCAATGAATTGATGGATGTTGATAAACGAAGAAAAATATTTATTTTATCTGCAGAATGAAGTTTCTGAGATCTCGAGACTAAATGAAACCAATGAAATAACATAGCTGATATTAAACAGTTGTGATATGTAAATCAGAATTCAAAGTGAAACTTACCAATTGAAATTCTCTTCGTCTATCAAATGCTTTCTTAATTGAAGCATCTTTCCATAGACTTTGCAATGCTGGTACATAGTGAAGGAAAAGTCGGGCATCCAGTATCATGGTATTTTCGAATTTCAGCAGTTGGTAGCCAATGTCATAATTTTTGGGCTGCTCCCAAGGAATATTTAGCTTGTCTCGAGCATCCACTAAGACTTTCATTCCTTTTATAATATTTTGATAAATGACATGCTGGTACTCCTTAACCAGTTCAGGCTACAAAAGTTAAAAAATAATGCCCATTAAAAAAATTAAATAAACAAAGTAAAAAAAAGGTCATTGAATTTCAAGTTATCATACATTGCAAAAGAATAGAGATAAACTACAATATGGCAGCAGAGCCTCTAATCTGGCATTATGCTTTTACATAAGGTTCTAGATATTGAACATGGATGACAGCAATCTGTACTCTTAGAGGTATAACAGATAGCTGGCTTAATGAGAAAAGTACATTCGAGCAGTGTATTGTAAAGACTTCAAAGAACACAATTACACAAACTAATGATTTTACAATAGATATAATGTGACTCAGATTAGGATGTCAAAAAAAAATAGCTGTACTTAGACTTGACAAATGTCAAAATGATTTTATGGCTCTATCAGTGTGTGAAAATTGCGTGCACGTTTATAAATTCAAAAGCCCTGAGATAACACTGATCTATTTGCGATGATTAATGGGTCAACAGAGCACACAAAAAAACGACTGCAGCTCATATTCGCAGAGAGAAAAAATAAAGAACTGGTTGAAAAACTGTCATTTGGCAAGTTGGACCGACGCAAGCACCTACAGACACTCTGCTTCTCTCACCTCGAACTTGATGCCGTGAATGATCCTCATCTGCTTGAGGAAGGTGGACTTGCCGCTTTCACCAGCCCCCAGCAGCAGGAGTTTGACCTGCCTGCGAAAGGCCTGTCGGTCCTTCTCCAGCATCCTGTCGATCTCCTGACTCTTGTACCTCTGCTCTATCTCCTCGGGGCTGAACTTGAACCTGAGGCACCAGGTGCAGGACCACGTTAGGGGGCCCGCCATCTTGCTGCAGCCGCCCTTTCACTCGGGGGCCGGACGTCCAAGGTGCGCCGTATCCGCTGCAGAGAGTAGGAGAAACGACGCACACAGATCTCACTCTGTCTCTTTCTCGCTCCGTGTCCGAGCGCACTGGGTCACCGTCAGGAAGGTCGGAGTCAGGCAGTCAGGCAGCAGGCAGGCAGGCAGGCAGGAAGGAAGGCACAAAGGAGCGAGCGGTCTGCGAGGGCGGAGCGCTGTGGCGGTGGCGGCTACGCGGCGGCGGTGTCCGATAATCGACGATAACTCGGCTCTGCACACGAGAAAGCACTGCACTACACTGCACACATATACGCGCTCTCGCTCGCACACTCTCTCTCTTTCTCAGGGCATTTTTCTCAGAGAGACGGCAGCAGCCTGCGCCTCTCTTGTTCTTGGCTCGTCTTCTCTCTACTGCTACTGCTGCTGATGGCTGGCTGCTGGACTCTTCTCTTTCTCTCGCTCTTTGGCCGTCGCGTTGCGAGAGAAGAGAGAGAAGACAGCAGGCGAGGCGCGTGTGTATGTGGCGCGCACCTTCCTAGCTCCCGCCGTCGATCCTCTCTTTCTCTCCTCGTAGCTGCTGCTGCTGCTGATGGTATTGCTGCGTCGAGACGTCGCCGATGCAGGCCGTGCTGCTGCTGCTGCTGCGCCGCCGCCGAGGAATTCGCACACGCACGTATACAAAACACACACACACGCAGGCACGCTCACCGCAGCGCGCAGCGGAGTTCTGTAAAGTAGTCGCCGCCGCAACACTGACTGAAAGAGAGAGAGAGAGAGAGACAGGCAGAGGCAGAGCCGTCGATTCCGAACTACAACACACTTGCGGGCTCGGCACACAAACCAAACTCAGCTCACGGGAGAGCGAGAGAGATACAAGATAAAACTGCGAGACGTAGCTGATGCAGAGGAAAAGTACACGCAGGGGCTTTCTCTCGCTCAGGCGGAGCGCGCTAGTGGGCAGGCAGGTGAGGCAGCACTGGCGGCCGCGGTAGCGGAATCGGCTGGACTAGAACTACTGATGTCGTATGTCGATGATGCAGCATTGCAGCATTTGCAGCCGCAGCAGTAGCGGCGGCGTCGAGCGTCGGTGGTCGCCGGGGAGGCGCCGACGAGGACGACTCCTCCGCGGTTCATGATCGCGCAAAGTTGGCCAAAGCGCTATTAATGAGTATCCTACTTGCGAACTAACAGGAAAAAAGGCTGTGCGTGTAAGAATTAACCATCGCACACTGATGCGGGTTTCTCTTTTAGGTCAGTCTCTTGTTTTGGGATCCTCTCTCCCCACTACAGATGTATTCGAGTATAATACATCAGTAAAGAGTTATGTGCAAGATACTGTACACTGCCCAGAGCAGCACACCGGATGCGCGCTTGCGCTTGCGCTCGAGAGATGAAAGAAGAGCTGAACGGGACACACCTGCAGCAGGCCAGCAGTATACTGCCACAGCATGCAGCAGGCAGCAGGAGGAGATCAAAGGGCGAATCCGTGACTGGACAAGCGCGAACGAGCTCTGAGCAGCAGCAGAGTATAGCTTTCTCTGATGCAGCGGCGAGAGGGAGAGAGAGCTATACATATAACTTCCTTCTTCTTGACCGTCGCGCGGTATTCGCGCGCTCTCTCTCTCTCTCTCTCTGTCTAAGTATATATTATATCTCCCTTTCCTTCCTCGCGACAGACGAGACGATGACGAGGTGGAAAAGCTGAAGCGCCGCCGCTGCACACTCTACATACTTGTCTCGTCGCGTGGGCTTAAATATCCCGATGCAGCGCGCACCGGCGACGGCCGTTCTGCATATGAGCTGGCACGGAATTATATTCGCGCCGCGCGGCGCGGCCGAAATATGACGAGCTCTCTCTCTCTCTCTCGAAAGTCGTGTTGCAACCGCGCGACTCTGATGCAGCCTATACGTTTATAAGTATATCCTACTATTATTATTGTGCAGGAGCTGCAGCCGAGAGCGCACATAAGACGAGGTATAAAATTATAAGCAGTAGTAGTAGTCGACTAGATCCGAAAGTCGTCACACACATTTTTCTCCCCCAACTCGTCTGAACAATATACTAGTTCCAGCGCGATACGTTGCTCTTTCAATTATTACACGCTCTCTCTCCCCCCTCGCGTCTTACTTATTCCTGTTACTTATGTTTCTCTCTTTCAATCTCGGCGGCATTTAAACGTGTCGGTGCTCGCGCGACTCCAAGTATGCGCTCGCGCGCGCATATACCTACACACATGGGCGTGCGTGTGAGGTCGTATACGTGGGTATCGAGTATCTCCCTCTCTCTCTGCGATTTGCGACTTCTGCGAGTGAGCTACACACCTATAGGGAATTGTGTGCGTGTGTATGACTCGGGGTAACGGGCACGTAAGCGGTGGTGTATTTGTTTTCTCTCTGGCTGTGTGGGTGCAGATTATGAGCGCGAACCGGCAGCTCGACACCTTCCTTCATTCTCTCTCGGCAGCCGTCCGTGTAAATTTTCCCCGCGCCGTGCGTGCAATTCAGAGACTCTATTTTCTTCACGAGGAGCGGCTCGCTCTTTCTCTCGATGACTAAAGCCATTCTTTTTTATGTTTGCGTGGGGAGAGAGAGAGAGAGAACGAATGCGCGCGTGGTTGGACGTGATTTCATTTCTCTATTGCCTTTCGTCGTATGCAGCTCACGAGTTTTTAGTACAAGCATATAATACGTGGGAGCAGCTTTGAGAGTAACTGTAGGGACGAATGAACGATAGCGCGCCGTGATAAAAAGCGGTGCAGAGAGCCGATCGAACCGCTGATTATTACTCATTTGTTTTCTTAGTTCACACATGATCGCGGACATTATCGGGAATAAGTGTACCGTAGCATATACCGAGCGCGCGACTGCTTTTCTATTTTCGTTTTATTTGCTCAGCGCATTTTATGCCGCTGCTGATGCTCTCTGCGCTTTCACGTACTCATATATAAGTAGTCGGATTGGAGCATGCAAATAAATTTGAATTTTTCGTCTTGGAAAAATCACCTTGTTTTATTATTATTGTTGTTGTTGTTGTCGTTGTTGTTGTTGTTGTTGTTGTTGTTGTTATATTGACTCATCGACTGGGCTAGACACGGCAAAACGATCAATTTTATGTATCGTCATAAAGTTTGTACTAAGTTCAGAGTTATCCTAACAATATTATAGTTTACATCGTTTTCATTTTTTATTTCTGTCAAAAATACAACTCAAAACGTCTAGTAAATCTGTACATTTAGCATCCGTAAGATAGTTAAATAGTTATATATAATTTATAGTTAACTTAACTTATAACTAATAGAATGTATACGTACCTATAAATATTAATTATTAATGAAAAAGTAAACATTTTTTAAAATTAGTTTTCGTATATTAGTTCATGACGCAACCGCTAGAGGCGTTAACGATGGGCGCGCATGCGCATTGGCTGTGCTGATATTTTGGCGCAGTTTTCCTTTCTCTTCATGAATATATGATGTATGACTGATTCCGATTTTCCGATACGACTCCAGTGTTTAGTTTGCCTCAGTTTTCTTCCGACAACTGGGAGTCCTGAGACGTGAATTGGCAAAGGTAATTTTGTTAGTTGTACCCGTTTGTTGTTTATATATTTTTCACAATGTCTTTGGCTGATGAACTATTAGCTGATCTTGAAGATGACACCGATGACATCGAGCCAGAGGAGCCGGTGGTCGCGGAACAACTTATTCCCACATCGTTGGCGAACAAAATTACGGAGAAAGGTTAGTTCACTAGCTTACGCATTAAAATATTTCAATGTTTTACTGTAAGTGCAGCGAGCAATCCGAGAATAATCCCATATTTTTTGTTTACCAGATATTAAAGTCGATTCGGTCAGAGAACTAGCAAAACTATGGGATTCACCTTTGATGCAAAAGGTCACATCGCAGATCGATAAGTACAGCAAAATTCTTCGAAAGTCCTCTGACATTATTGGCACTGTTGAGTCTGATCCAGAATACCAGCTGATTGTAGAAGCCAACAATTTAGCTGTTGAAATAGACACAGAAATAGGTAAGATCTTTCAACTATAGACATCTGATTTTCTTTCAGACGCTCAATGTAGTTTGACGATAATCATAATGATTCCTTGTGTTTTTCAGCAACAATACACAGGTTTACAACCAGCAAATACTCAAAAAGATTTCCAGAATTGGAGTCTCTAGTCGTTGAGCACTTGGAGTATATAATGACTGTTAAAGAATTAGGAAATGATTTGGATAGAGCAAAGAATAACGAAATTTTACAACAGTTCCTCACTCAAGCGACAATTATGGTCGTTTCTGTAACTGCTTCAACAACGCAAGGGTAATTGTAGATTTTTACTCTTGTCATTTTATTAACTAATAATTTTTTTTCCCAAAGAAATACTGGGTGAATGTGAGTAATTGAAATTGATTTAATGATTTTCAGACAGCTGTTAACGGACGCAGAAAAAGGAGCAATTGATGAAGCTTGCGATATGGCTATAGAATTAAGTAATTTAAAACAAAGAATATTTGAGTATGTTGAGAGTAGGATGGCATTTATTGCTCCAAACCTATCAGCAATTGTTGGTGCTTCAACTGCAGCTAAGCTTATGGGTATGTATTGTGTATGATGTTGCTTTTAACGTGTTAATTGTCTCAAGTAATTTACTGATTTGTGTTATTTTTCATAGGTGTGGCTGGAGGTTTAACAAAGCTGTCAAAAATGCCGGCTTGTAATATTTTACTTTTAGGAACTAGAAAAACGACGTTATCTGGTTTTTCACAAACTGCAGCATTACCTCACACAGGATTTATTTATTACTCAAAAATTGTACAGGATACCCCGGAAGTAAGACAATCTTGTATACGTTTTTGCAAAACTAAAAATGTGCATTTCGTTAATAATTGCATCTAATATGTTACGTATTTTATTGTGTAGGACTTGAGAAGAAAAGCTGCAAGACTTGTAGCTGCAAAAAGTACACTTGCTGCTCGTGTTGATGCCTGTCATGAAAGCACAGATGGTACAATCGGTCAGCAATTGCGTGAAGAAATTGAAAAGAAATTGGACAAACTTTTGGAACCTCCACCTGTCAAATTCATCAAGCCATTGCCAAAGCCAATTGATCCAGGCAGGAAGAAGCGTGGTGGTAAAAGGGTCCGTAAAATGAAGGAGCGCTATGCTATTACAGAATTTAGGAAACAAGCCAATAGAATGAATTTTGCTGATGTAAGTATTATAGAAATAGTTAAATATAATAGAGATGTTTGAAAAATTTATGGTTATTTTGATGTTAAACAGATTGAAAGCGACGCTTATCAAGAAGATCTTGGATACACTCGAGGTACAATTGGTAAAGCAGGTACTGGAAGAATTAGGTTACCACAAATTGATGAGAAAACCAAAGTTCGTATTTCAAAAACACTGCAGAAGAATCTACAAAAACAACAGCAGTGGGGTGGTAGCACAACTGTTAAAAAGCAAGTTTCTGGAACAGCTTCTAGTATAGCATTCACACCACTTCAGGTACATACTATAAATTTATGTAAAGATAACTCATATCATTGTTCAACAGAAATAATGTATTCTTTTCTCAATTTATAGGGCTTGGAAATTGTAAATCCACAAGCTGCAGAGAAGAAAGTTAATGAGGCAAATGCCAAATACTTTTCCAATACCGCAGGCTTCTTAAAAGTCAAGAAAACGTAATTTTTCAAGTTCATGTATTTGTTCAAAAAGATATACTTTTATATACCTCGTATGAATAAAATTAAATAATCATTGTAATTTTTCTGAAACTTTTATGTTATTTGAGCGATTGAAAAGACGATACTATAAAAATATCTCGAGTTGGTATATGAGTTTTACTTTTACTTCCAAACTGAAATTTCGCATCCAGGTACAACCTGTCTAGTTTAATTCAACAAATTTGAATGATCGATATGTGTCGATATAAAGTTTATTTATTAGTGTACAAAAATTAAATATTCTTCAACAAGTATAGAACGATATAATTATGTATTAATTAAGAGACAAATTATATCGATGGTTACAAAATTAGATCGGCTACCAGGCGCGCAACATCCGCCATTTCCCGGTTTTTTGTCGTTAGACAAAGGACCCAAATGACCAAGAAAACCTCATAGACAAATGTAGTTATTGGGTTATTAGCCTGAACTCTTAAATGTCCCAAGAACATAAAGTCAGATTCAGGATCTTGTTGCGCGGCCGACCCTGAAATAGTTTTTTTTCTTTGCTCTTATATACTAATCTCCTGGATTTTCCTCCACTTGCGAGAACAGATGGATTATTGGAGCCACCTAGTTGTAAAAAAGTGCATTAACTATACGCGCGTATATAGCAAGTTAAAAAATAAATTGTTGAATATTTTTCTAAAATTATAAATCATTAACGATAACAATCGACGTGTTAGGTTTGGGTATGTATAAGCGTTCATATTTTCTCACGACAATTAAATTAAACACAAAAAGTTGATGAAATCATAAGATTGACGATACATTGATAGATGTAGAAAATCGCAATGCCCATTGATTGAAAAATTTTCTGTTTCAAGTCGAGAACAATGACCGTTGGTGTATTCAATTTCAAACTTTCTCAAGGCAATATATATAACGAACTCGTAAATAACAACATTCTCCAGAAACAATCAACTCTGAAAACTACCCATAGGTATACACACTGTCACACGCACGTAAACGTGTATAACTTGGCGGCAGCCGGCAGTTGAAGACACGCACACTGACACACACAGACACAGAGCTGAGACGCTGGGAGATGATCGAGAGCGGAGAGCAGAAAAGTGCGGCCAAGAATCGCGCGCCATAGGCTCATACATACCTTAGCGCTCGCGCATTATAGAAGCCGCAGGAATTAAAGTGAGAGGCGCGTGTCAGTAGTCGAGCGGCAGCCGGAATAGTGTGCATGTGTATATGTATATATGTAAGCTCCCCGCAGAAGTTAGAGAGAGAGAGAGAGAGAGAGACACGCGCAGGTATATACAGGATCACATAATAAGTGTATGGAGGAGGAAAAAGTAGTCGCTATCGCTCTCGGCTCCATGTTTCGCGTGCGGCATCGAGGTTCGTTTCCCGCGGAATTCCTCGCGCGGTCATCTCGACGCGATCGTCCCCGCCGGACGTAGAGTTTTCTTGCGCGCGGGAGAGCAGAAGAAGAAGAGGAAGAAGCAGCTGTTGCGGGGCTCTCGCGCTGCTGCAACTGCAGCATCAGACCGCGGTGTGGAGGAATTTCGAGGACAGCTATACACAGAGGAGAGCGAGAATCTATACTCTGCTGCTGCTGCTGCTGCTGCTGCAGCTATAGCCGCCGCCGGTGAGGTGAGAGGAAGTACACGAGAGAGCGAGCCATGGCTAGCTTCGACGATTTGAAGAGCGAGTGGTCCATGTTGAGCCAGGACAGCAATAGCTGGACGCAGGAAGGTCAGTACCCTGCTCTCTTGTCTGTGTTTACGTTTGTGCTTGTTGTGCGTCTTATGCGCGCGTCTTGTTTGCGCATCTGAAAAACGCAAACGACATTTTTCAAACTCGCTGTCTTATTAAAGCTCCCGCATCAGGTTCGCGTTATATTAATGGCCTGAAAACGAGTTTGCTGCCGAGGTTTTTACGCCGCGCGACCCGTTCCGTTGCATTTCATTTAGTTTTGACGTGAGAATTCGCAGGAGCAAAACGAAGTTGCAAAAAAGAAAAGAAGCAACAACAAGAATCGCGATAGGGATCTTTGCACTGCTTCGGAGATTGTGCAACGCCTTGGACTATTACTTGTAATGTGGATTATGCGACTGTTGAATGTGCGTTACGTTATATCCGTATCCGTACGTTATATCAAGTATTATACAAAGAAGCGTCCGTATAAATTAGGATCTAAGAATGCTTTAGTTTTCGTTGACGTTCGCAGATTCGCTTTCAATATTACGGTTGCAAGCTGTAACAAAATATTGCTTGATTTACGATTGGATAAGTATATGATAAAAAGCCCAAAGAGACTTTCACCGATGCATCAAAACGCGAAACAGCACTCGCGCGCTTCTCTCTAATCACCGGTTCGGCTCAATCAACAACGCGGCGATTTATGTGTGCACGAGTGTTGATCATTTTTCACAGAGCCGCGCAATGCGCATCAACACATTCCAACGCGAAGAGTAAAGACATCCGCCTCGGCCCATTCCGAGAGCTCTAAACGTCATCCCGACGACGAGAGAGCGACTCGCGCGCAAGTCTCAATCATTCGGCAGACGCGAACTTTGACATCCGCGTATATATATTTTACAAGAAACCGCGCCGACTGCGCACGTCTTCGGAGGCCAATAAGTAGAACGTCAAGCTTTCGTTATATTGCGCTGCTGAAATTGCAGATCGTGACGTCCTGAAATGCATGCATATAAACACACTTATTCCTCCAGACGCGCGCATCAGCTTATCGCTCATCTTATTCCGCGCGCGCATAAAGCGCATATACCCGGCCATCGCAATATATATTGTAGGTATCGTCGCGGCAAAGTGTGTCGGATAAAAAAGTCGCTTGTTTACGGAGGAGATTAGAAACGCGGCCCATCAATCACCCCTTTTCCGCGTCTCTATAACAGCTACAAGCGTGATTGACGAGGAGGAGGGAGGAGGAGGCCTCGTGTCGAAATCGGCTAATTAGAATCGTAATTGAATGAGGCCTTTTTCGCGCTCAGCTGAACATCGGCGTGTATATGCACAGCTTCTTCCGTCATGTGTGCGTATACAGCGTTTGCCACAGTTGCGTCAAAGTCAAAGGAATCGCGTGAGCATTGTGTAACACCGCTGCAGGTTTCTCTACATATCTGCGCCTATCGCCGGAGCCCTGTTTTCCACTGTGTAAGTAGGTATTTGTACGCGAGCTGCCTCGTTTGTTTGGTAAACACGTAGAGCAACGAACGGCCCATCTTGACTTTTGTCGGAGAGCGCGCAGCTCCTTTCTCCGTTTCTTATCTCTCCCGGCTGCGTGTCCTACTCTTTTTTTCTCTCGAGATTTTCGTGGGACGAAATAAAAATTCACTCGAGACAATGTACATACGTACTTATAGCACTATGCGAGCGCAATGACGTCAAGACCTTTGACGGCTCTGTATATACTGCGATGATGGTGGGAACGCGCCGAAATGGAAATATACAGGGAACCGAAATAGCGGAGCCGAGGAGAGTCGCGTCTGGAATTTGGAAGCGTGAAGATGAGCGGCTCTGAATCGCGAACGCGCGTATTTATTTGTCCGTAACGGGCGATGATGTGGTCGTTGTCGACGAGTCGTCCGATGCGAGGACGTCCTTTTCACCTACAGGTTTTTTTTTCTTTCGTGCCCGGCTCTTAACGACATACTTAACGAACTTTTGCAAGTCTTGTGCGGAGTCACTGAATTGCGACAAAAACGTGTTTGTTTGAAGCTATTTTTTGTAGCTATAAAACCGAATGATTTTTTTCGCGCTTGACTTGATCAGGTACGAGAATATAGAAATAGAAATGATTTGAAATCTCGGAGTAAAAAGTGGTCTTTGAATCGCGACTATATGAACACTCAAAAACCATCCTTTGATACATTGATGAGCGTTTCGACTTTAGTCGAAATTACATTTTATTATGGATACTTTTTTGCGTTCTTTGCGTTATTCGCAACCTCGTTCGCAACAATTGTCCTTGTATATACAGAGACCAAAGTGGCTAAAGTAATTATAATTCCGCGAGAATTGATTAACTAATTTCTCTATACAAGTTGAAAGTTTTCTCCCTTTTTCATACTAACTTGAGCGAAACTACCATGACGTTTGAATTGTTGATTAAAAATCTGCATAAACTACGGCTGTTATTTAGCAGCAGACGCATAAATCTCAGCTTGAGCCGCAAGAAAAAAAGAACACACTAAACTGCCCTGTAATAACTGATTTAGGTAAAAGCATAAGTACAGCCTTTTAAAAGCGAATTAAACTGCAGTACCTATACACGCATCAAGCCTGCAATCTGTAGCGCGATATCGCGTATTAATTCACCATAAAAGGCGCCAGTGAATTTTCATCGCAGCGGACTTTTCCCTCTCGATCGCGAAATAATAATTTTATACAAATCGCGTCCCATAGTCATTACGCGTAAAATGGATCACCCACTTTTGTTTTAATAACGAGTCGCAGCGCTTGCTTTTTCATTATATACGACACTGCAGCTGTAGCGCGGGAAAATTTCCTCTTCGGCGATCCTCCCAAGCACAGGCATAGGTATATCTGTAACGAGCGATGCCCAGCAGGTGAAACCGGGCATCTCGTTACTCCAGAGATGCGAGAGTCCGGATTGTATAACCACCTGTTAGAGTTGACTGCGTCGCGGCCATATACGTATAGATATGCCGCTGCAGTCAGTACAGAGTACAGCAGCGGGAATTAGAGCGAGTTTATACATCTATAGCATGCGGGCCTTATTACGTGCTGCTGCTGGAACATCTTCGCTTCTTGTGTTTTCCTTTCCCTCGCGCCGATATATATGCAGCTGTGTGTGTACTCTATATACTTGCCATCCTTTCTTCGAGAGCGGCTTTTTCGCATCGCGTTTCCGCGTGTCTCATTATTTTATTCTTTTCTCGGATCGAATATGGCTTTCTATATATTATGAGAGGGATTTTGTGCGTGCGTGCCATTGTTCTCCCTGTGAAACATAGACCTCTCGCGTATAATTGTATGTGGTACCGAGTAAAACTCTATTGCATTCTCGAGTAACGCGCTGCTGCTTTTCGTATAATCCTCGGATTCGGTACCGCACCAAAGTCTGATGTGCATCAGGTATCGTAATTTCATTGCGTGAACTTTCGCAAACCGATTGGTGTGTCAAATCCAGAAACGAATTACGCGAAATAGAATCTCCAATCTAGAATGCGATTTCCAGTCTCTCCTGCATGACCATAAATTATATTCACATATAATAAATTGAGTTTTGCGCGCGCCTTTTCGTATCTGCGAGAACCGAAAGGGTACAATATTTATTTACCCCGTCGTGCATATATACCTGCAGGATTTGATTAAAATTAATGCCTTTTACTCGAACTCTTGAACCTTTGACTTTTTCAAAGCAAGCATTTCTAATCGGTAACCCCATTCCCAAACTTTCATCCCAAAGTTCGCAAACGCACACTCGTATATAATAACCATTACGGCACATCCCACGCAAAACTGCTCTCTTCTAAAAATAAAAGCCAGCAGCAAGTGCTGCTTCTGCATGTCACCGTCGTATAATAACATTCATTATGATTCTCCTCTTTCCCAGTGCCCGCCCACGCGACTCGAAAAGAGAAAAAAAATTGCTCCGGGACTCTATCCACCATCAGATTTCCATCAGCGACAACAATTACACTCTAGGCACTTTCTATATGTGCACTTTTTATTGCATCGCATATGTTATAGACACGATCGCGATCGATAAAATTCGATTGGAAACTACGATGACTGCAGCGGCCGAGTGATGGTATCTCTTATGTACGCTTCCGGAGAGGAGCAACGTGACTGATTTTCTCTCCTCATCTCGGCACTCACATCAAAGCCGAGGTGTACTCGACGGAGGGCCGTCGCACAGGTGAAGGAAATTACATTACAAAGATGAAATTACATTACTGCGAGATGCTATGCGGAGGCGTCGGATATGAAGCTCTCCGAACGTGAGTCGCGGTTAGAACGACGTTCGAAAGTGCTCGGCGGGCTTTTTATTTTGGATTAACGACTTTTAAGTGGAGGAAAATTATCGTCGTTTCCATTTGGAGATGAAAGTGTTGCGAGCGCGCGACGACTTACATATAGGTATGTGTGTATTTTGATATTTCGATCTTTGCACGCGCGGAGAAAACGATTTTTTTCGGGGCAAGCGAAAGTGATGCTGCCGCCGCTGCTTAATGATAATTTATGGCTGCAGCGTAATCAACGTAACTGACTGCGATGATTATGAATGGTATGGTATACACTCGATTCCGTCTCTGCTGGTGTGTCTGACTCTTTGATTTCTTTTTCCTGATGATGCTCATTGTAGGTTCGACGCTGTACTTTTCAAAGGGTCAAAAAATCATCCATAGGATTGATGGCTTTTTAAAGATACGCGTTATTTCCTCCGTGGATTTCCGGACTTTTACGCGGCGTCATAGCTTTTAATCGCATAGCGCGCGTTTATGCAATAACCATCATCGTCATCGACGATTTGTGGAGATTCGAACGTTATGAATGAGAGAGTTATTTTATCGCCGCGATGAATTCTGCATCGTCGTATATATGCGCGTGCCGGAGAAAGTAGGCTAAGCGGGTACATACTGCTGGCTTTCAATTAAAGTTTGCACCTACGCTACTCGGTACACTTCGCACATTTGCATATCGTCGAAAAATAGCGAGAATATGCGGCCAAAGTAATAAATACGCAAAGTTCAGTTGTGGACACACGTAGCATTGATAAAATTAAGTTCAAGTTACCGAAAAAACAGGAAAATTTTTGCTCATTATACTTTGTATACGCATAGAATCGTCGTTCATAAATCTTGCGTATAGATATCCTAAACACATTTTTCTCCCATCAGGCCGACGTTAATTATCCCGCATTATACTCGAAGGTATATACGGTCGGCTCCTAAAAATCCGTCAGCGCCGTGTGTGTGTCGAAACCGCGGCAATGTGTTCGACACGAGAAATAACGACTGCGCAGCTCTCTCTCGGTATGTAATGATAGCCACAGACAAACGCACAGTAGACAGTATCGACGACGACAAAAAGCGATTGTTTATTATTCAGCACCAGCAGTCCGAGATGGATGAAGAAGAGATTGATATCAGCCAAGCGTACGAACCCATACACGAGAATAGCAAACTCGACCTCATCTCATCTTGCTCGAGAAAAAAGATCGTTCCTCTGATTCCCGCAGCTTGCAAGTTCTTGGACTTGCTGGAAACGCGTCTTCCGATCTCGACTCTATAGCTATAAGTATTGCTCGGAAATTCTCTCCATAGGATGCGACTCGAGGGCAGCGAATTGTACCGTTACAAGCTGTAAAGTCCTCGGGCGATGAATACCGGCGCCGCCGCCGCCGCCGACTTGCACCATTGGAATTTCCTTATCAAAGCAGCGCGAGAGAGACTGGTCTTCTTGTATACACTTACACTCTGCTATGCTGCTGTGGTGCTGGTTCTCGAGGTGACTTGGCGGTTCGTTGAGCTCTCTTTTGTATTCGATATTTTTAGGCTTTCCAACAGTTTTACTATTGTATATTTGTATTGGAATGTTGCGCGGGAACACCCTTCGCATATACTAGTCGAACGAGAAAGCAGCACGAGTGTTAAACAATTTTCCTTATCCGAATAATTTGAATTTCAATGCACGTAAAATATTTTTTTTTTGCTTCGAAAACTATAATTTAACACATCCGCTATATAAATCACGTCGCAGCCGCTGTGTAAGCCGCAAACTTTAGAAAAAAATAAGCTTCTTTGTCTCGGCACTTCCAACTTCAAAGTGTCTTATACTGCGCAGGAGAGGCGCGGACATTATAAAGCGCTTTAGCGCGTTGCGCGAGCGGTGCTAAGGACACTCTGAACGTATCCTACTCTATACCGTTGTACAAATGTGCATACACGCACGGTGTGCTGCCGACTCTTACGTAAATCTGTTACGCCGCGATATTGCGGCCCGTAAATACCTCGGTCCGAGATACAAATGTAGCCCCGCGGGCCATGCAGCTATATAAGTATCCGCGTTTATATTCACTCGCGCGAATATACTTGCACCTTATTTGTTTTGTCTGATTAATAAAGTTGAATGTGTCGGAATGAAGTTATGCGGAACAGCCGACGCTTGTACTGATGTTACACACGGATGTATACGTGACTTGATCAAAATAAGCGAGGAATGTGCGCGGAATTGATGGTCTCGAATTTTCGCAATTTGTCGTGTATAATAAGGAGCTGCTGATTCTCATCAAACGCTCCTAGTACATCGATCGTCCTTAATTCTTGCCGAGCTTGAAAAAATCAAAGCCGGATAAATTGCAAGCGCATAGTATAGGTGCGTATGAAAAAAATCCCGCGCAAATGAACAACTGTAAATCAGAATTAACGAGACGGTCATTCGAATTTCCCGACGCATCTCGCCGGGACGAGCCTAGCGTATGCAAAGTTCCCCAGCTCTGCAGCGCAGTTGTGCTAGAGATGCCGTAATTTATAGAGCCAGATATCGTAACCAGTTCTCATATGAGCGCGGATAAAGTCGAATCCAGCTTATCCGCTGCACTTCGGGGGGCTTTCTGAAATGCGCGTTTTAGATGCAGCCAGCTCTTATATTTATCTGAACAACACCGACCAAATGACTCGACATATTTCCTCGCGTGTAACACAGTTGTCCGACTCGCTGCATTCCTGCTCTCTGCTCGACAATCGCGGTGTCTACAAGACTGGAGCAGCGCCGCTCGTTTTGTTATTATATTATATACACGCCCCGCTTTGTCGGCGCGCTGATGTATAGGCTCTGCACACAAACAGATTGTGTATACCCAATACATCTGACATCGTCGACGAGAGTGAGTCTACTCATTATATGCGTTGGAGGAGTGACTTTTTTCAACGTATCAATTTGGAGCTCTGTCTCGCCGGCGGTGGTCACAACACACGAGAGTTCGATGATTGGAAGAAAGGAGTTTTTATGGGTGTATAATATAGGAGTCTACACGGGACTGACAAGTCGGAAGAAGGGAGCTGCACTCTATTATTTACGGCTCAATCGCGACGCGGAGTTTAACTAGTTCTTAACGCGCGTAACCAGACACGCCTGTGATATGCCGTTCGATTATTGTGCCCGGCGCGTATTACATTGGTACCGCAGATGTCGAGTTGGAGGCTGCTGCATTCTATGCAACCCTATAGACTATCGCATCATCGCGCATAGAATTAATCGCGCATATACTTAAATGTCGAGCGCTCTGAGAACGAGAGCGGGCACGGTGATAGCATTGTCTATAGTATATAGCAGTGCGCGACGGCGGCGGCGATTGAAGGGAGGCTGCACACGACAGTTTTTTCCCTTCTTTTTATTGTTTCTGCTGTTAACAGAAATAATTGTGTGAAATAACGCGAAGGCTGAGCGGCGCTTATCTGTACCGCTTTCTGAGAATTTAATCAACTGGAATTATAAAGCCAAGTGCATTGTGCGCGGCGCTATAGAGGTCAGAAAAGCTTTCATTAGGCGCTACCGCGGAAAAAAACAGCGAAAGAACAATTAGCGTTTAGATCTGTGCAGAGCCGGTTATTGCGATAAGGAAATGTGCGATTCAGTAGTAACGAGCCGGATCCGCCAGACGCAATATGCATCGTAGTATACAACCGTTATGGCAAAGCGTCTGAAATATATTAACCGATGCAGCGTAATTGGATCAAACTGCACATCCTCTCGCGGTTGGAGTCGAGCCAAGAAAGCTCAGCAGCAGCAAAGCGCACCGATTCAATTCCAATATTGATTCGCGCAATTAAAAAGCGCTACGAAACAGCTATATATCCGAGAGTAGCCCATTGTCCGTGACTCGTTGCACGCGTATACGTCGCGGCGCGTGTATTAAATACTTTCGAGTGTAGATGAGGGACGGGTAAGCTGTAATTTTATGATCTAAGAAGCGTGAAATCTTTCTCCCCGGTTTATCCGGCCGGAGATCTGAGCGGCGCGCGGCAGCATACACGGGGCGATATTCATCGGGACGTATAATTACTCGCGGCCGAAAGGAAGATGATGATGATAAAAACAGGAACAACCAGCAGCAGCAGCAGCAGCAGCGGCAGCGGATCATTCTTTCGCCGCCCGGACGATAAGCGCGCAACATCCAGCCAACCCATCCCGCACGCAGTGGTATAATACACGGCCTCGCGTATACATCGGGTACATCAGCGCTAGTGTGTAGCAGCCCGCCGCGGGGCTTTCTTTTTCGCTCTTACATATATAACTCGTTCGACAATCGTTATTTACTCCGATATCGGATGATTCGCTTGGCGTCCCACAATAGGTCCGAGCGCGCTTTCTCTCTTTCTTTTTCTCCAACTGTACAATAAATGCGCTATATAGGATACACTGCACATTCGAGCAAATGCAATGCGCGTGTGCACGTGACAGGGCTGTATTCCTGTTCTATATATATATAATTCCAGTCTATTTTCGCCGTGATTGTCGTCGGCTGAAGGTGACTCGGCGATCGCGCCCATACATGCAGTGGAAAATGATTTGTTTCGATTTTTCAGCGATGCGGGGGCTCTGGAATCAATTAGCTGTGTGAATATGTCCTCGCCGTGTGTGCTATTATTAGATCCAGGAGCGAATGCTTGCGTGAGATTGTTTAGTGATTCGAATTTTCAAAAATCCCTGATTAACTCTTTGAAATGTCAACAAGTGAAAACGTTTAATCAGACGCTGAAGTTTCCGCGGGTTACTCCTGTACACAAAGCACGATCGAAAAGCAACGCAATTAGCTTTCCTTTCGTTTTGGTATATCAGGAACTGAAAACAGTTTATTCTGTTCGCGGTATTATGTCTTTGCCATTGCCAGTTCCGGATTTCCTCTTTTATCGCTTCTCTTAATTGGAGGTACAACCTGACGCAGCTATAGTGAATCATCGTGAAAACGCGACAGAAGAGTTGCTTCACCCGCTGTCCAAACTGAAAACAATCGCTGCGTACATCGACCAATCGACATTCGACTACGATTTTAGAGTTATACCTAATTGATGAAAAGTACAAGGGAGACAATTGGTATTATGTGGAAGGCCTTCAGCTGCGAAGAAAGAACTCTGCATATCAAAATAAAATTGATTTTATAGTCAATAATTACGTAGCTCTTGGTAACCTTGGCGTTAATGATAGGGCTGACAAAGGCATTCACCTATAGGTATAGGGGAGAGTGGGGCATAGTTGGATACTTTTGCTTTGTTGATTTTTCATATGGATTTAGATTTAATATAGAAATGGCTACCTATAATTGATGTATTTAGACATGCATTTCATATCTTTAAACTGCATATTTTGTACAGCCAAAAAAAGATCATTTTAAAGTTTATTTAAATGGGAGTCGAATAAAAAGACGATTTTTTCACTTTTTTGGGTATAATAAGGCTGAAAACGTTGAAAAAAATTACCTGAATTTTTAAGGATTTCAGGCCTACCTAGCTCTCAAAATTTTCGTCATTAAATTTGTTTTTGATGTATGATGTGCCGAAATAAATAATTTTTCAATTACTACTTTTATCAATTTATAAACTCTTAGCTGGTACGTACTTTAAATTTTATTTCCACCATTTCGATCTGGGAAGTAACCTCGAAGTAAACAGTGCTCAAAGCCCATTCCCAATAGTATATATAACACGGAGTCTTTTTCATTTTGGTAATTTTCGTGCCTTCATGCTTCTCTGTTTACGTTTTGGAGTAGTTTATTATAATGAACTACATGCTGATACCGTAAATTCCTCTCAGAAGTCAACAAGTCCTCGATAAATATCACGCTGACATTCCAATACGTACTTCACATGCAACCACCTACATAAAGAGACCAAGACTTTACGTGTGAGGTGGAATTAGTCGCATGAGGTTTGCTATTTTGTAATCTTTTATTGGGTTATTGTAAACTTTCGTTATATTCTGTATTTAGCTCTTTATATGTGAATGCACGTCGCATTTATTTCATTCGATACAAGGTCGCGATATTTCCACATGTGCAGCAATTGAAACACTATCCAATTATACCTAAACAGTCTCATAATAAGTAGAAGTTGCAAACGTAGATCTTTTGAACTACAGCTGCAGCGTACTTATTATGCTTATAAGACTCAAAGTACTGTAGCACCGAGCACGCGCGTAAGAGAAAGGTGAATCCCTTTACTGTTAATTATATTCCAAGCGTCGCAGCTGTGCCCAACTAATAGAACGGGCCTCAATTAGACATGGCCGCACTCATCCATCCACGTCAGCGCTATACGTGCTCGTACGTATATAATATGCCACACGCATACACAGCTGAGAGCCCGAAAAATCATTGTTTACCGGCGTCTAGATTTGGACTAAATTTCACTTATATATATGTATGTATGGCGTATATCATAATAACTTATTACGCCGACTCTTTTCTTCCCACAGCGACGCAACATCAGCTCATTGTTTTTTCGTTATGGCTCTTACTCCCCGCGCATGTATACATGTGCTTGGAAGTTAATTAGATTCGAGAATTACGTGTGGGGCTGGAGGCGCGTGACGCTTCGAAAACGAGGATAGATCGCTGTGCAGCTACGTGTGTTTGATGTCTGTCTGGGATTAGACGGGGAACGTGTTTTTTGCAAATGACACATTTAGGCTAATACACCTGATGGAGAAAGTGCTGTAGTCTCATTACCCGGACTTCTTGTGCGGCGTCTGTCTGCGCGCGCGCGAGCGGCCCATGGGAAGTTTTTTGCGCCTATAAAAGTAATCTGTGTGTTTGCCGCTACGGGAAATGACTATAATTTATCCCTTGAGAGACGACGGAGATTTCGTTGGTGAAACTCTTTTGCCAGTCTCTCAGCCCGCGATTAATTTGCCGAACGATAATCCTGTATAATATACTCTACACACCCATGATGAGCGAAAATTATTGCCGTGCCTTAACTTTTCGCTTTGGCACACATTTCGCAGATTGTTTAGGCAGCTCTTTTGTCGTCGTCGATATACCAAGTAATTATCTCTCTTTCGATTATTTCTTGTTGCTTTTATGTAATGCGTGTGCAGAGCTAAAGGCAGCTGCAGCAGTGCTACACTTTCGCAACATCAATAATAAATCCAGCCAAAACTATCGGACAATCGCATCATTAGCTTTATTATTGAGAAAGCTCTCGACTTTTTCAGTTATTAGAGCCAAGTATATATAGCGTAACGTATTTATCAACAAGTTTTCAGCCGCGCAGGCCATTTCTCTCTGGGGCAGCCCCCGTAATGACTTCAACACGACTCGATATGTACTGCATTATTTATAAATTGCAAAGCCGCGCGATTTTTCTGCGTCTCCCTCGAGAAAAATAGAAAGGAAAGGCCGCCGCCGAGGTGAATTGCATAATTTCGCTCATCACATCTCTCTCTCTAGCTCTGTAAGTCTGTATATAGGTAGGTATAGCCCTCGGGGAAGAATCGGCAGTATAATCAGTGGAGAGCGATAGTGGCGTTTTTGCGCGATGCAAAAGCAGGGCTTCCCACACACAAGTTCTGGGTCATCCAATTATTTCGCGACTTCGTGTCTTGGCCGCGAGAGAGAGAGAGAGAGAGAGAGAGATGAAAGTGCACACAACATCCCATAGGCGTTTGTCGGTCAGCGGATTCGATCGGCAGGTCTTTTCCGCGATTGAATAGATATCGAGCATCGATCGCGCGCACTACTCGTGTCTCTTGCTGTTGATGTACTTTCTACTGTCAAAAGAGCTCTCGCCTCAAACTGCAGCACAATGAGAGACCGTTTCGCGGCGCCAAAAAAGCCGAGTAAAAAATGCTTTTCCGACACCTATACACCAACCTATATGCTGGAGCGTAGTTTTGCAAATCGACCGGAATTCCGGTGCTCTGATCAGCCGATCGATAGATTACTTTTTTCCTCGATTCTATCACGTGTGTGAAAAGGTACCGGTTTTGCTGCTTTTATTAATTAATATATATATGGGAAAAGCCGAAATGAAAGTTGGCGACAAAAAAGAATTGTAAGAGGCGAATAAATCCAACGCCGAAAAGACTTGTCTTTTATGCACAAGTAATATTGATGACTATCTCAAAAAATCTTCGCATGAGCGCACAGCGTAACGATTTCATCTGCGATAGGGAAAATTTTGTTAGAGTTAAGGATCTCTGCAGTATAATACACTGCATTGAACGTGTATAATTGCATTAATAAATTAAGCTATATTCTAGACCGCAAATAGACGAAAATAAATACACAACGCAGTAATGTCGTCGTAAAACCGCGTCGTAAATCATGATTAATCACGCAAACGGGCAATGCAGTGTCGAACGTCGTGACCTTGCGTGGAATGAGCCGAATGCAGATGCAAATGACGCGACAGCATCAATCATAGAATTCGTGACGAGTACAAACTTTTCCCACTCGAACCGTTCCCCGACATCGAATTATCGAACACGTGTTTACCGTGCGTCAATGTCAAATGACGTCGACCTACTGCAGCATCGCTATAAACTCGTCCTTAATAAGCGGCTTTGTCACTGGCTCGCGCGCACGGGCTAGAGGTCAAAAAAGGCGCGATTGGAAAGAGGTTTACGCGCGTCGTACACACAAGCGCAACGCGGAAATGAAAGTTTTAATCGAGATAAACACTTATGCTAATGTATTGCAGAAAAAGCGCGTTAAACGAGCTTTATCAAAAATATAAGAGTCGCGAGAGAACTGAATTATAATGTAATATTCAAAGTGATTACGAATAACGGCCCGTTATCGGGCTCGAAGATCGCCGATTTCGAAAAGCGCGCTTAATTGCAGCGTGCATGCATTCGGCTGCAGTCGATATATAGCCTGAAATACAATAAGCGGAAGGGTTATTTGCCTTTAACGGAATTTCTCCTTAATAGCCCAGAGCTGCTGCGGCGGCGACTTTCTATATATCACTTACTCCTACACATTTATTTCCTCACTGCGCGCGCTCGCGATTCACTTTCTTCCTCGGCTCCAGCTCGTGACCTTTCACGCTTCGCGCGCAACTTACTCGGTCTAAGTACCTGATGCATATTATATATAAAACAGCTGCATAACGGCCGATTGTCGAAAAATCGAGCAAATAATAATAATGCTCCGGAAATTCTCACGTGCCCGCGTATTCTATAGCTTCTGGGTGTTATTAAGTTTTACACGGTGGCGCGTTGCGAGCAGATCGTCCCTTTGATTAAAAGATTTCTCGGCGCGTATTTTCACAGGTTCGCGCGCGCAAAAAGTCCTCCCTCCCCTTTTTTATTACGCGCGAGCTTGTTATGCAGCTGCAGGAGAGAGGCTGCGCATAAATGAGGTAATTTTTCAGCTTCTTGTTATTGACGGTGAAATGCGGCAGATGAAGTTGATTATTATTGTCGAGAGGAAGCATCAGCATCTCTGTATAAAGTTATGCGATTGTATAATTGACTCGCATTCATCCATCGCCAATTTGTTCGAACAGTGTATTTATATAAATTACCGTTTAGATAAAACGCGCTTGTCCAATATCTCGTCTCGCAGCGGTTTCGTGGAGATCATTACAGGCTCTCCGTCGGAGAGTACATTAAAACAGTCCGATAACGCCGATAAGTAATTTAATTAGCCGAGTGGCTGCATTATCGTAACGGGCTACAAAGGTATTTCTCATACTACTTTGACAGATTATAAAAGACGGCGTAAATCAAACGAAACTCTCGCAACTCGCGTCATTTTTTGCCAATCAAAATTCTTCCCGTAAACAAACACACACAGAGAGGGGGGTTATCATTTTTCTAACCCCATTCACAGCAGCAGCAGATACCTCCTACGGAGCTTATTTACGGCAAACAATTTCGCCTAATCAAAGCCCGGCGATCTTTTCAATCGACCGAAAGAAAATCGGTTCTCATAGCTCGCAGTAAATTATACTCGGCTTCAATAACGTACATACTATATATACATATAGCGCCGCCGCCAGTGTATAAACCCATCAGCGAACACTCACCGCGGGCGTTTGCCGATCGCTCAAGATTGCAAAGGACAGGCCGGCCCGGCTTATCGATCCTACGTACTCTCCTTCTGTCTTTTATATCCAGCGTATTGTGTGTGTGTGTGTACTGCATCAGCATCGGCTGAAAAATCGGTGCAGCCGATCGATCGCGAGCGCGCACGAACGCAATCTCACCGCGCGATGACGATGATGGTTTCCTTCTTCGTGACCGACTGCAGCCGAGAGCACATCATATATAAAACAGGAAGAGTCAAAAAATGATCGCCGCAATGTATATATGTGTTTTATTGCACCGGCTCTGAAGAATGCTTTACGAGCCGGTTTAGCGACAGCAGCATCAGAGCGCGAGATGATGCGCGAGACGCCGATAATAGTACAACCGTTAAGCTCCTCTCTCGCGCGTCGTCTCGTGTATATGTATTGTTGTATACATATAGCGGCGGGAAAGTAGTTCGATATGATGGATTCGAGGGGATTTTAATCGCTGACAGAGCCTAACTGCGATATTGTTTTATAGACCGAGGATCGACCTCTACTCGCGCGCGCTTTATTAACTTTCGACGCGGGACGAGAGCTGGCTTATGTATATGTGTACGGCTTTCCATAAAGAACCCGTTCGCGCGCACATGCTTATATTTTTTCCACGCGTCTTGTAGGTGATCTACGCGAACCTGTATAGAATAGCTTTTTGGGGACGAAAAATCCACGTGTATACGGACGCACTTTCGAAAACGAATATACACGTGTATTTATTCGCTTTACGATGCGTGATGAGCTAGCGTTTTAGCTGCATTTTGCGTTGAGTAATTTGCATACGGTTTTGTCGATCCTGCCGGTCCTCTTTCGGCTATGCTGATGCTGCGGGTCGGACGATCGTTAAGGTAATTATATACGATTGTCTGCGCGCTCACTCAGTTTATAGGACTTTCGACTACTGCAGATGCGACTTTCATAAAAATTCGCGCGTCTACCTTTTAATGTCGATCGTACACGCATGTACGACTATGATGCGGCGAATTAAATTCGTTATTTATCGTGAAGTTTCAGGATTTTTGCGCGAATGCACTGGTGAAAAAAATGTCCGAACTTTCTCTTATCTTCTTCGCTGCGATCAGTATATACATCACAGTATACCATTCGATGCGTCATCATCTCATAAACAAATTTGTACCTATTGTTGTTTAATGTATTCAAGAGGTTTCACGGCGGTATGCATATACGACGGATGATTTATTTCAGCAATTTTCATGCCTATTTTTTCGCGCAAGTCCCCGTTTGTTCGCGTTTCTTAGGATTTTAGCACATGAATAGCCGATGATTGCGGTGAAAAATACTTATCCGACCGTTTACGTCTGTGTTCCGTTCCGCGAAGCCCGGAAGCAAGGTTTGTAGAGATGAAAAAAAGGCAGGTTCACGCATAAACGAATGCATTCAAAATGTGTATTATAGTCGGCCGCTGGTTCAACAAATATAATACAGGTTTTATTAGTGCAAATAACCGCGTACGGGAAATGAGTAAAACTTTTAAATAAGCTGTACTGTATACAGCAGTACACGGGCGCGCTATTTTTTCAATGTGCAAATTCTACCCTGATTATATTTACTATATTAATTTATTAAAATAACGAACAATCTTATTTATAATATTTTGTCGGTAACTCATTACCTGCAATTACAATCGCAGGTGGCTTGTCTTGCTCAATACCGATTTCAGTAGAGCTGGATCGGCTGCGTCGGTTGTGCAGTTCTTGGGAAACGCTTGGGCTGAAAGAGTTTCGGCTGGTGTCGATAGAAAAGGACGAACCGTCGAAGATGTTGATGCTTCGGTTGGAGGTATTGGAGATATATCGGTTCAAAGAGCGAACATTCCCTGTGGTAGAAAATTGAGCAGTGAAACTGGCGAGCAGACTAGTGACTGACCAATGCTACTGGCCAGTTCAAAATGCCTGTCACTGGAGAAGAACAGTCATGCATATATAATAA